>QANY01003576.1:546973-603564 GCA_003255025.1 Datisca glomerata
CCCCCCCCCCCCCCGGTGCCTAAGAGCCTCAATTAGTTCGCCCTCCTCCGGCAGCCTCCGTTGGACATAATAAGGGATGAGGTACTTCCACTTGATTGCGCCCAGGTCCTCCACTGACAAAGAAGAAGGGAACCCGTTGGCATCCAAATCCTCGGCAGAGCCATGCGAGCTAGTCTCGACGTGGGGGTCCGCAACCTTGATTGACACGATGGCAAAGCAAAAGAAATGGGAGAATGCAGTGCTATTTTTTACTCATTTCTTAGAATCAATCCTAGCCACTAAAGGGATCCAACTGACGAGATGTTTGCTCCTTTAAACTTGCACTAATGATTGTGTTTAAGGCTTACAAGACAAGTATTTTGAAGTTTACATTTTAACAAATATAGGCAGCTTGATCAAAGAGACTCCGAGCCTCCTCAATCAACTTAACCAAGCTCAAGAAAAGAGTAAGAGATGACGTCAGAGTTGAATGACTCTGAACTTCTCACAGATTTCTTAATTATGAGAAACAATTATGATTATTCAGACCAATGTTTCGAGATATCTCAGACGAGTCAATGTTTCAAGATATCTCGAGATGAGGTTACTCTCATAAACTCTTACTTTCTTGTTACTAGTACTTATATATACTTTCCATTAACTTTTGCTTTCGATGGTTCATTTTTTTCAAATTCCTAAATGTTTATTGTTACTTTACCTTTCTTAAATTTTGTATTTTTTTAAACTACATCAGAGGGGTATTATTAAAATAGCAAGAGTCAAAGTACATCAAGGAGGCCTATGCCTACTATTAACAAGAATTTTCTCTTGTTCAACTAAGACTGAAGTACTAAAAGTGAAAGATAGAAGATCTAAAAATACATAGCTCTGACCATTGCTATTTTTTACTATAGCATCAGCAACTATGTTAGAACCTCTACCTACCCAAACAATATTAGAAGTATTAAACTGTCTAGCCAAACTTTTAATCAAATCAGTAAAATTTGATAATTCTTAACCACCTTCACCTCTATTGTGTAGGCAGTCCACCACCAACTTTGAATCAGATTCAATAATAATTTTGCTCCAGCCATGCTAATGTGAGACCTTCAAACCAGCCTTGAATTCAGCAGCTTTAACTTGATCCAACTCACTCTGTATCCACTTATTAGTAAAGGCCTACCATAATTATTTCTGGCAATGATTCCAATAGAACTTGAAAAATGCTGGAATTTAATTGAAGCATTAACATTAATCATACCAAAGTCAGCAAGAGGAGGGGACTAAAAAGTAGCACACTGAGCTGGAGAGAAATTACCTAAATTACTATCATTCAAATCATCAGAAGAAGAATCTGCATTCCAGAAATCAAAAAATAAAATACCTGCTTTTTTAGCAACATTAGATGGAGAAACTTGCTTCTCTTCAAAGATAAACAAATTTCTTTCTTTCCAAATTAACCAACAAGAACAAAAAAAGGAAATTAGATTTTATGAGAGTTAAAACAGATTCTTAATTTGGAAAGAGATTCCAAAAAAAGGAAAAACATTATAAATCAAACCAGATTTCCATCGAAGTCCATCATTTTCAATCAGATCAACTACATTATTAATACTCAGATTCTTAATAATATCCAATTTTAAACACGAAGCATCCTTCCAAATATTAATCTGAAAACCATTACCAATATTCCAAATTAAGTTATTCCTAAGAAATTTCTTTCCTTGCCACAAGCTTCTCCAAACCCATGAGTAGTTTTTCTTAATATTAGCATCTAAAAAATCAGATTTCTCAAAGTATAAGCCTTTCTGAATTCTAGCACATAAGCTATTAGGTTTTCCAATAACCAACCAAGCCTACTTAGCAAGAAAAGCCAAATTAAAGTCCTCCAAATCACTAAAACTGAGACCACCTTTACTCTTCCTACTGTTCAGTTTTATTTGGGAGCACCACCTAATGCCTTTTTTATCTCCATTATTTGCCCACCAACACTCTGTTATAGCATATTGAAGCTTGATGCGAATGGACTTTGGAAGCTTAAATACACTCATGGTATAACTAGGAAGGGACAAAGCAACAGCTTTAAGCAAAATCTCCTTTCCTCCTAAGGAAAGCAGATTTGTATTCCAGCTAGCTATTCTCTTGTCCATTCTTTCCATTAACATGGAATAAAAATTAGCTTTAGAGCTACCCCAATCAATAGGAAGACCTAGATATAACTCATGCTTATTAAAGATCTTAACTCCCATAATATTAGAAAGATTCAGTTGTTTATCCTGATTGGACATTCATACTAAACCATAAGTTGCTCTTATTATAATTAACATTTGTCCTGTGGCAGTGCAATATTTAGGAACCCCTACAAAAAACAATTGAGAAATAAGTGGGCAGGTTTTCTTCATCCTAATAGGCTTAATGAACCCCTTATCCATAAAAGCTTGCACACATTTAGATAAGCATTCAGATACTAAAATAAGTAGATAAGGAAATAGGGTGTATCTTTGTCTAAGACCTCTTTGGGGATGAAAAGCATCACTAGGAGAACCATTAATTAGAAGTCTACAATTAATAGAAGACACATACAACATAATTCAGTGAATAAACTTTTTAACAAAACCTAGTTTAGTAAGCATACTATTCAAGAAAAACCAATCTACCATATCATAACCTTCGTCATGTCAAATTTAAAGACCATTACACCCTTCCTACCTTTTCTTCTTTTTCTTGACATGATAAAAAACCTCATTGGCAGTAATAATATTTTCTTGCGTAAGTCTACCACTACCAAATGCCCCTCGAGTATCAGAAACTAAATTAGGAAGTAAAGGTTTAATTCTATCGGCTAATATCTTAGAAAATACCTTATAAATCAAATTGCACAAAGCAATTGGTTTGAATTGAGCAGGACTTTCTAGTTGTTCTACTTTAGGTATAAGATAGATGAAGGTCTCATTTTTTTATAGGAAACAGAAAAGATATATTAATATAAAAAGAGTACAAGAGCAGGATTAAGAGGATGAATAATCTGTCAAAAATTGAAAACTAAACAGAACAAGAACAAATCGAAAAACACTTAAATCAAGAATTGCACAAAATTACAACCATAACAAATTCCAATTGTCAAAAAAAGAAGACCGAGGGGTATATTTAAAAAGTTTCGACTTTGACGAACAAGAAGAAGCCAAAAAAATAATTTTCTTCCATAAAATTGATTCATCTGCAACCGTGTCTTAAAAAATTATTTCATTTCTCTCAAGCCAAATAACCCAAAAGACTGCAAAGACTGCATGATACCACAAAACATCTTCTTTTTATTTTCACCACTGAAATTCAATCTAATCAACATCTCTACTGAACAAGGTTGCACCCAGTTGAGTTCAAACAATATCAACAACTGATTCCATAATGAAGAAGCCAAAGGACAATGTAGAAAAAGATGGCTTGAACTCTCAGAGTTACTTTTACACAAAACACACTAAGAATGTGATAAGCACATATAAGGTCTCGTCTTTTTGAGTGTATCAGTAGTACTTACCTTTTCCAATCCATCATAAAAAAAAACTTTAATTTTGAAAGGAGAACATGATTTCCATATTAGAGGAAAAGGGAAGGATTGATGGGAATCCACAACATTAGAAATAAAATTCATAAAGGATTTACAAGAGAAAACTCCTGATTTGTCAGTACTCACACCCTTTTGTCCATCACTTCAGAATTAAAAAGATAATATTTAAGTAAGGACGACAAATTAAGATACTCTCCTATTTCTGAATCAGTGAGGTTTCTTCTAAAGGATAAATTCTAAGAGACTGGAGAATAAGAAAGAATTAAGTCTTTCAACTTTATTAATGGTTCAAAGAAACTAAATAAAGGCTTGGAAAAGAAGCAGAAAAAGCCTCATCACCCAACTATCTATCTTCTCAGAATTTAATTTTTTTTACCAACACCTAAGCTCAGGGAAACTCCATTGAGAAAAGACTTAAGTCCTCTAGAAATAAACTTTCAAGGTTTTTTAAAAGAATCACTTACCATCTTTTTAGATTCTCATCTGTTGGAGTAAGTGCCATAAATGCTTTTGACAACATAAACTCACAAAGAATTATTTTTCAAACGAAAACTCCAAAACCATTTCCCTAAAAGTGTTTTATTCCTAAACAAAATATTACCTATACCCAACCCACCAAGATCTTTGCTTTTAGTAATCTCTTCCCATCTAAGTATGTGGTCTTTTCTCCCTTCCTCAAAACCCTCCCAAAGAAAGTCTCTCATCAATCTCTCTAAGATGTTAGCTACTTTCGGTGATAATCTGAAAATATACATATAATAAATTGGGATATTTCTCAAAATACCTTGTATCAAAACTAATTTGCCTCCTCTAGAAAAAGTCCTTTTTTCCACCCATCTAATCTTTCCTTCACCTTCTCAACAACCAGATTCCAAAATTCCAAGGAATTGGGATTACCTCCAAGGAGGAGGCCTAAATATTGCATAGGCCAAGATCTCACACCACATCCTACAAAGTTAGCAAACTCATTCAGAACTAGGTCATTAACATTAATCCCTGCCACCAAACACTTCTCTAAATTTATTGTCAATCCTGAGAAAGAGAAAATAATTTGACTATATTCATCAAATTTTCAAACCTCTATTCATTGTTAGGAATAAAAAAGATAGTATCATCTACAAATTGCAAATGAGACACATTTAATCTATTTCTTCCTATTTTAAAACTATCTAAAATATCATTATATATACATCTAGAAACTAATCTGCTTAAAACATCAATCACTAACGTAAATAAAAAAATGAGATATGAGGTCTCCTTGTCTCAAGCCTCTAGAGCCTTTGAATTTTCCTCTAGGACTCCCATTGACTATCATTGAAAAAATGACTGAGTTCAAACAAACCTTAATCCATTTTCTCCCAATCACTCCAAATTCCTTTTTTCTCTAATTCTAAATCAATAAAATTCAAATTCACGTGATCATAAGTTTTTTTTAAGTCTATTTCGAAGACAATTCATTCCTTTTTGTTACATCTATAATCCTCAATAATCGCATTTGTCACTAGCACCATATCAAATCTTTCTATCTCTAACAAAAGCCCTTTGATTTTTAGAAACAGTTTCCTCCAAAACTTCTCTTAATCTAGCAGCCAACACCTTTCCCAAGATCTTGTGAATGCTGCAAACTAAGCTAATAGGTCTGAATTCTGCCAGTCTCATTACTTTTAATTTCTTTGGGTTTAGGCAAATGAAAGTTTGTTACATGCATTCACCACTTTGTTACTGTGAAATTCATGAAAAACTTTCATCACATATATCTTGAGAATATCCCAACACTCTTGAAGGACCTGATGATTTATCTCTATTGCATTCCATAACTACCCTTTTGACCTCGTCTTCCTCAAATTGCCTTTCAAGCCACAGCCTGCTCTCTTAAGAGATTGGAGCACAATCTAGGCCAACAATGTCAAAACTGTTCTCCTCTTTTTCTGAATAAAGTTCCTGAAAAAATCTCAAAACTTCCTTAACAATATCTTCTTCCTCCTCCAGAATAGATCCATCATCCACAACCAACTTATTCATCAACTTTTTAATTTTCCTCCACTAGCTATTATGTGAAACATCTTGGAATTATTCTCCCAATCCTTAATCCAATCAATTTTTGCCTTCTGCTTCCAAGAAATTTCTTCCAAAGATATGACATTCTCTAATCTGAATTTTAACTCATCCCTCTCTAATCTTAGCTCCAAATTTTCATGATCTAAAATCTCTTTATCATCTAACGCCTTAATTTTGGAAATAATAGCCTTTTTTTCAAAACTTATGGTTCCAAACACCACTTTACTCCATTCTCTGAAATTCTTTTTCACATGATCAAGCTTCCTTGCAAATTTATATACTTCACATCTAATGTTTTGAGGCTCCTCCCACTATCTTCTAACACAATCTTTGAAAGCACCATGATTTAAGCACATATTCTCCTATCTAAAAGGGGTTGGACCCCACTTAAACGCATAAGTATCTAAGAAAATTGGGCAATGATCAAAAGTGACCCTCGATAAGACTTTTTATCTAGCAATCAAGAACATATCTTCCCAACCTATAGTAAAAAGAAATCTATCAATTCTACTACAAACCAATCTCTCCCTCAAATTTGACCATGTAAATTATGCATTATGTAATCTAATCTCCCTCAATTTAGACTATTGGATAAAGCTATCAAAGCTTCTCATGCTTCTAGTGACCCTATTGACCACCATTTTTTCATATTGAAACCTAACCATGTTAAAATGATCGCCAAAACACCAATTAGGACTACATAAACCATTCAAATTTGTTAACTCCTCCCAAAACAAGTTTCTAATGCTACATTTATTCGGACCATAAATGCCAAAAAACCACCACTCAACACCATCCGAGTTTCAAAACTTGACTGACATAGAAAACTCACCAAAAAAAACTCCATAGTATTATAAATTCTCATCCCAAACTACACATATCCCCCACATCTTCCTATAGAAGGAATAAACGTCCAATTTTTAAATCTTTTTCCCCAAATGCTATTCATCATCCTCCTATCTATATCTTCCAACTTAGTCTCCTGTAAAGAAACTAGATCAGGATTTTCTTTTAAAATGACATCTCTAAAAATTTTCCTCTTTTTAGGACACCTTAACCCCTTTACATTCCAACTTAGAATCTTCACAAAAGCTGGATATCCGTAAAAACACTAAAACACATTTCTCTTAGAAAGCAAAATCTGGAACAACTCTCATTCCTCATCTGATATATCTCTAATTCTTGCAAAATCCTTAGTTCGAAGCCTCTCATCTTCAATTAAATTTTCAATTATCAAAAAGATTTGCCTTTTCACTCCTATGCTTTTCCGCTAAGTTACTGCTTCTCTTTTCTTTTAAAGAATCTTGAACAACTATTTCATTTTGACTTAAATCTTTCCTCAATGGTGCCTCTAGAGAGGTTTGAGAAGAAATATCGTTCAGGTCAGGATAGTTCTCTCCAAAAAATGTTTCGGTAAAACGATTAGAAGATGAAATTTTTAGAAGTTCTCATTCTTCAATTAATTTATTTTTCCGTGCTATTAGTGGAAAAGCGTACATTTTTCCGATTACCTTTATTCGGAGAATACCTCTTTCTGGCTTTATCCTAATCTTCTTCAAGAAGCATTTCATTAACGAGACCCCGTTTCTGAAACTTCTTTATCAACTTCTGAATCTATGCTCTTTTTATCTTCTGAATGGTTACTCTCTTCATCATCAGCATCTGAAGCAGAGTAACACAGAATTACAGGTTTATAGCTCCTTTTTTTATATAATAAATCGAACCATTAAATCAGGAAATGTCTCTCCTTAAATCGTTGTTTCTCTTCCACTCGGGTATTTGTTGCAAATTTATTTTTGGGTTTTCCCCTTCATTTTTATCATTATTTGCCTTCTCTTTTTCAATCAAATTGGGCTCTCCCACTCCCTATAAAGTTTTTAGCCCATTCGAGTTTCCATGTGATATGTAATTTTTTTTCAAATGGCCCAATTTTGAGTCTGAAATTGCATCTCTGGAAGTATCTCTTCCTTCATTAATGCTGACTTTTCCCATTCTTCTAACATCAGCCCAAATTTTTAATTAACATACTTTTGAGTTTTCAATAGGCCGCCTCTTCAAATTCCCCATATCTTTTTCCACATATCCATGCTCCATCATTTCTTCTTTGTCATAATCTTGATTTAAGTGCCCCTTCTAAATCCACCACCTGTCCCACCCGCCTTAATAATTCCCACGCCATCATCTTCTTCAGCTCTTTTCTGTAATTTTTTGTTCTCTTCTCTTGCCGAACCGTTTTTTACTTTTGTCATTGCATACGATTTCTTTTCTCCAAATATTGGTTTCGAAATTTCTTAAACATGATTTAAACCTATCTGAAAAGTATCTCTCAGGACAGACCATTTCATTGCCACAGGAATAAATCCAGAAGCCAAACTCTTAACTTTTATCTTAGCATATCTTAGCTCTTAGAATTTGAGGGTTTCATGTGAAATTTCTTTCAAACCTCCACATTCTCTTCCAGCCATCTCAAAGAAGGTTTTATTTCCATATAGCAAATGGAGCTCCTTGCACTTCAATCCATCCACCATTGCATGCTTCTCTTTCAGCTTTACATTTTATCATCCATTTCTAATGTTCAAGTTTCACCGGAATATGTTCTTTCCCTAAAATCTCTCCAAACCAAATCACGTCCTCAGCATGTCTCGTATCTCTGTAAAAAAAATAGGGCTTTATCATCCCAAAAAGGATGAAAATACATGCCAAAATTTAGATTGCATCTTAACATCCTTTGTATTTTCCACCAATCATACCTTGTATCTTCTCAAAACAAATAATAGCCATCAACCATTTTCCAAACAGATCATCATCTCTTTCCTTTTTAAACTTCTAGTAATCAGAAATACAATCACATTCTTCATAACAATTTTGAGGTGACTTCAACGCTTCAACATAGGTCTATTTGTAAGAACCTCTCCTTTTCTTCCTTCCATAAAGTTGATTTCTTTTCTATCTTTCCACCCTCAACTACCACTATATTTTGCCTCCAAAATACGTACAAAAATATACCACCCTTCTTGATTTCTACCTTCCAGAATAATCAAATTATTTTTCCATCAATCATTCTGATATTTAGTGATAATAATCATTGTTCCCCTATCATTTCCTACTCTCTCTATCATAAGAAAAAAACTATTTCATTGAATCTTTCTAAAATCAAACTTACCCTCCTTTGGCCTAATTAAACTTGTCATCTCCTTTTTCAGTTATCCAGTTGTCTCTGGGTCTAAATTGAAATTGAAACTTCTGTTTGGACATGTTTTGAAAAGAGCATGTAGTACATTTCTCCCTTCTTAATTCTTTTTACTCGAAAGCTCTTCTCCCCGACCTTCATCACGTTGACTTTCATCTTTTGAACAAAGGCTTTGTCTTGTTCAAATATTTTCCCCCTCGCTCTCTATCTCCCCCTCTCCCCCAAGGGAAACCCACATTTTGTGGAGAATGGAAGACATAGATGGCACATGTTCCTCCCCACACACATGCACGCGCCATCACCCGTACGACCGTCCGGCTCGGTCTGGATGAAAGATTAATTTTTTATTAAAAATTTCTTTTATTTTCTTGGAAAGAAAGGCTTTGAATCTGTTAAAGAACTCTCCATGTGTGGCTTTGATCAAGTTAGAGCTATTAAACACTCCAACAAATATCCCTAACTTTCACTTCAGTTGCAGGCATTATGCAACTTCTTATCACACAATTTTTTGAACTACATTGCTTGCAGGTCAAGTTGTTCCCATTTATAAATAGAGGTACAGGACAGAGAGTTGTACACAATAATTTTTTGACATACTACTTATGCTTATGCATACTGCATACACTGTTATTCTGTCATTTTCGTTTTCCATCTTTGAGTCTGAGAGAGAGAAAATACTGTGAGTTTAGATAGATATTGAGAGACTAATTGTTATTCTTGATCTGAGATTGTTGTATCATACAGAGACAAACATCGTAGTCTTCAAGCACCGTGTGAAGGATGAATATTGTCTTTAAGACATTGCATTTTTAAAATCCTCAATTTGTTTTCTTCATCATTCATCATTTATTTTAATTGTGTTCATTATCATTATTTTCTGTTGTAATCATTCACTGCTTGAATTTTCAGTTGTAATCATTCTTAGTGTTAATTTTAATTTATGCAAAATTTATGGTCTATTTCCACCAACACACAACACACCTAGCTTCACCAAAAGTCAAAGGGATAGTAAGTAAACAGTTCAAATCATCATTGAATACCTAGTTCAAATGGTTCAGAACCCAATCCAGATCAAAAGTGGGCTCTTTTACTAAAGTCATCCTTGTAATAATCAAGAATGACCCCTGCAACATCCTCCTCACCCTATATCTAATCTCCCAAGTTATTTTTAAGCCAGACAATGTTATTTGTGACTCTTGCCTTTAGAATAGAAGTTTGTCACCAAATTTTAATCAATGTTGTTTTGTACTCTGGCACTAATACAATTCGTCTTTTTTTCCAACAGATTTCTAATTTTTCCTAAATCTTTTTCTTTTCCATCTTATTCACTTATGTATTATCATCAAGCTTTGTAAGTTCATTTTTAAGTTCCTCAATTTGAAGCCTAGGATTTCCTCTAGATCGATTAGTCCACTCTCTAATACAATTTTTACAGGATTTCATTTTATAGATAAAATTAGCCATCCTTCTATCTTTAGAAACCTGACCCCAATTCCTTACAATAACCTCATCAAACTAGATTCTTCCTGCCACTTAGCCTCATATATGAACATTATCTATTTTCTTGGAAACTAAACCCTCAAGACCAAAATCATCATATTATGGTCTGGGCCTATTTCAGGAGGAATAAGTACCTAAATGTGAGGAAACTATGTCAGAGTATGAGTGTTAATGAGTATCCTATCAAGCCTTTCTTGAATGAACCTGCATTTTACTCTTCCAGGTGTAAAAATAACCCTTAGCTTTAATATCAAAAAGCTTATATTTATTACTGAAATCTCCAAACTTAAAAGATTTCCAATAATCAAAAGGTCCCCCACCCAATTTTTCATCAGAATATGCAAGTTCATTGAAATCACCCACCACCACCCAAGGATAAGAAATCCCTTCACTAGAAGTCATAATAGATTCAAAATCAATCCATCTATTAGCATAATTTCTATTACCATAAATGAATGTAAATCTACATAAATCCTTGAGATCCATATCAATTCTACACCGCATGATAAGTAAAGAGGAGCTTCTCGTTAGTAGTGAAGTATTTTCACTTTGATTAGTAGAGGAATCTAACATTGATGAAGGATGTGAAATTATTGGGTGTAATGTACATAACAAAATTACAGCTTCCATCAAACATCCTATATAACTAGTGTGGAAATAGATCCCCTTTTGTTGAGGATCCAACATGAGGGGATCTGTCAGTGAAATCGTGGGCATCGCGAATGAACGGATGGCTACAATCATCTCTGCACGTTTGTCGAGATGATATGACTATTTTTTATTTTTTATTTTTTTAATTATCTTTTAGTGATATTGAATCTGGACCGTCAATTTTTGAAATAGACGGTTCAGATTCAACAGAATTCTCTCATGTTCCTTGGAACATGAGAGAATCTTATCCCCAACCAGTAACAGTATTTTCAGTTCTTCAATTTCCAGGAAGCATCCTAAGACGATCTAGCTTCCAAATCAAATGTTGACCCGTTAGTATGTTTGGGGTAACGGGCACTGGGACTTGTTACATATGGATAAGCTTACACAAATAGTCTGGATGAATAGAGTCTTCATAAGCGGGAGGTTGGCCTCGACCTCTTCTTTGAGATCTCCGTGAAGGAAAGCGTTCTTGACGTCTAACTGGGATGATGTAAGCGGGTGCGAATGGTGCCATTTTGAGCAACTGGACTGAAGGTGACGTCTCGGCATAATAAAGACCATACCCCAGGAAAGTATAGGTTGGGTTCCAACTCCATCTCGGCCGATACAATTCTTTATCATATCTGGATGGTGAGATAATTTCCTGAGCACGGGTCATGCCTCAATTTGGGCTGCCCCATTGACTAAAAAGGGGGCGGGCGCAGCTGGCATTCAATCTATCTCGTGCCAGTGTCTCTTGTGTGTCTCATTTATGCTGGTGGCATACCGTACCGTATTGTACTGAACACTCAAAAAAGTCGTGGCCTTCCGCTATGTTAGACCCTCCTCTAGAAGTACAATGGTTGGTCCCTAAACCACTTCTAACCCTTTTTAACTAGTGTAATTTTATAAGTTGTGTTGGCGCAGTTAGTTAAACCCTCACACTCATACCCTAGAGATCGTGAGGTTGAGTCATATTCCCCTTAAAATTTATAATGTAACTTTGACAAAAAAATAAGTGCAATTTAAATAGTTTGTGGATTGTCTAAAATACCCTTCTTTTAAATATTCTTTAGATTTTGTAATATTTAACCAATAAATTAAATAGTAATGACATCAATTATTCTATATTCGTAGGAGTAGTTATAGAGGATATTGATGATTTTACTTTTTAATTTAATTATAAATTTTACCGATCATATTTTTTCTCAAACTTAGCTTCCATCTTCCTTCCATCAATTTTTACCTTCATAATTGTATTAAATAAATGTTAATACAATATTAGAATTAGTTATGATCTTAAATAAACATTAATATAATATTATATTATGTTAATACTCTATTTATTCAATATTAGATCATTCTAAATAGTTGTTAATATCATAGCATTTGATTGTTAATGTATTTGTTAGCGTTTACATCATATCTTGAATAAATGTAATACAATATTATGCGTTATCCTAAATAAATGTTAATACATATTATCTTATAGTTAATATATTACTTATGTTTCATCATAATATAAATATTATTTATAAATTTATAATAACAAAACATTCACTTAATATGAAATTTGTATTTAATTAAATAAATATTATCATAACCACCAAGGTTTGAAGAAGTTATTATATTTAAATTTGAAAAAATAACTAAAAAATATAAGTAGAAACATGAGATAAGGGTATTGTAAAAATAATAAAAAAATTAAAATTAAATTAAATAGAAATGATCATTTATATATTTCAATTTTATTTAAGCCAAATACTAACTTACCACTATGACAAATTTTCCCTATATTGTTTGCGACAAATTCATGTGGACCTACACATAAATATTTTAAATGAAAAATGATAAGAAATGTCAAATTTTCAACTTAAACTATAAAAATGGTCAGAAAACTTTTTATTTACAAAAATGACTGAAAATGACCGAAGAAAATAATTTATTTACAGAAATTACAGACGTAAATAAACTGTTTACTTTATTACGGCCATTTTTGCAAAAACAGAAGTTCTCCTGTCATTTGCAGTTTAGAAAATTAATTTTTGTAAGTTTCCCAAATTCAAAAGGGTTTTTCAATTTTGCTTATTTTGAAAATTTGAATTTTGTCTGTTTTTTATGGAGAAAAATTTGTCTGTCATACGCTGCCTACATGCATGTGGCCCATATGATATCATGAAAGCAGCTCTTAGCGCTCTTTAGTGAGGGAGGTGCGGTGCGGTGCGGTAATATTACTTAAACAAACTTTCATTTAATATGATTGATCTGCCTACTTTAAAAAAATATGGAACTGTAATTCGAAAGGTTGCTATCCATCAATATTGTGGACCTTCCCGATTAAATGAAATCTTGGAAAAATATCTTCTATATATTTTGTATTTATAAGATTCTCTCCGATTATGATAAACAAAAGATCATTTTTTGAAGACTCGCATGCTGTAAAACTGAATTTTTCACTTTTTGTTAATTTAAGTTTGTAACACTTAAATTTATTAGTAATATGTATTGCACGTAAACTATATGAAATGACTGTATTTTATAAATATCATGTATAACTAAAATTATATATGATTATTCTTTTTATTATATCTCTCAGTCTTAAATATATTCAAATATATATTAACTAGTAAAATGACAACAAAAAAATAACAACCGAATAATTACACAATTAAATATTATACTTTTAAAGTTAGTCTAGCTATTCAAAATAAAATCCTACGTATTCAATTAAGTTTTCAGAACTAAAATTTTTAGTCTAAGTGTGTAATGAAAATAATGTAAAGTTACTTTATTATAACTTATTGAGAGCAATTAATTAATAGTATTGTTGATGTTTATTAGCAATAAATATTTTTTATTTTTGGGTTAATATCTTGATAGTCATGTAAAATGATCCAAAAATGATTATAGTTATCTTGTCATTGTTAATATATTATAGATTAAATATTTATTATTATATTATTTTTATGTAACCATAGTAATATTAGTTAACTATTATTATATCTTCGAGACAACATGTAATTTATTAGTTTTGTTAATTATCGCAGTAATCAATATTATTCTTGTAGAAAATATTAATATGATATTAGTTGAAAATTATTCAACTAAATCTTACTATATTAAAAGGGGTTTAAATGGAATAAACTTTTGATTCTCCTATTAACCTTTAAAGTCTCCTTAAAATATAGTACAATGTAAGTTTTCACATACTTTCTCATTTGATATAATTCGTATGATGAAATATTATTTTTTATTGAAATATATTTTTTTATAAGTAGTTTGAAAAATTAAATATTTACATAAAATTATGCAAATAGAAACTTATATATCCACAAAGATGAATTTTGGTAAATTTTAAAATTATTTGTGGACCGACAACCATTATTTTTTAGAAACTTATAAAGTAAAATATTATATAAAAATATGCTATCGGAACATTAAAATTCTTGAGACAAATACTTTTGAATAAGATAAATTACCTTTCAATATGATAAAATCTAAAATTAACAGAAATCATTTTGTATATCATTCAAACAACAATTTTATATAGGAAAATTCTAACAATTATATACAAGCTGATGTATTTATTAGTACTATTATTTTACTTTTAATTTAGATATAAAATTATTTTTAAAGAAAATATATATATTTTAACATTATTATTTATTTAAAATTTTAAAAATACTTAAAAAATATTTCAAAGCACGTAATTGTTTACTAATAAACTTAAAATTAGTTAGCTCATACTAGTTGTAAATGACATTATAATTCTAATTACACTACTAAATTTTCAGTATTTAATTAATCAATTAAAAGTCATATTAGATAACCAATACAATAATAAAACTTGTACTACTTTATGTGGGTTTAAAAATATATAGAGTTTTGTCCGACATGAATGTTTGTCCAACTTTCTAACTTTTTATTGATGGTTGATTTAGATTTTGGACCTTTTGTTTTCTTTTAACGATCCATATCTACCCGTAATTTTTCCAAACCTTTTAATAAGAATATTTTTTAATCATGAGCTGATATGACTATTGGAAAGAAAAACCAATCATTATCTCATATCACTTACAACATATATGTAATGGATCCGCACCAAATAGAAGGTGCTGTTCACTAAATTTGGTCCGTCCATTTCTACCAAGGACGGTTCAGATTATCTTTTTCTCTCACATTGTTACATCTGATCGGTCCACTTTCAAAACAAGAGATGATAAATATTCATGCATCCACTCCTTCCGGGCCAAGACTGAAGCTCATGCTTATTTTTAGGTCCCAACAACAATTATGAGGACTTAAATTCATAAACGATTGGTCGAGTGTTAATTTCAAAAGATTTTTTTTCTCTTATCAAATAGACAGAAAATATTTTGGTTTGTTTTTTTATCAAAAACATAATATCTTCTCTCTCTAATGTCTTTTCGAATCATCTAACGTTTTTCAAAAACTTTTTAGATCTTTTGAAATTCATCAAGAGAGGGATCCCACCAAAAGAACTTTAAAAAACCCATATATAGAAGAAAGTTGATAAATGTATTATATAAGTTGTAAAATATGGGATCAGTCAATAATTGTTTTCAAACCTAACAAACCAAAATATTAACTATGCCATCTGCTAGTAATGTCAACTTGTACCTCTTGTTAACTATGCCATCTGCTAGTACATCCCGAATCTAACAGTCTGCAACTTTTCTTGACATAAATGGTAAATAAAATTAATAAGTAGTACCTAATAATCAAAGTTTGAATAGTAGCTTATTCTTTGTCATCGTGACACTTCTATTAATTTGCTTTTTATTTTGAACTATGAGTTATAAGTCCAATCTATTTTATTTTTTAAAATGAATAAAAAAAAACTTATACCTTATAATCAATCAATACATAAGAGACAAAACAAAGTTGTATGAGACGCTAGGGTTAATGAGATTGCATGGTTCACACATTTTTTCCAAGTTGCTAACGATACGATGAAGACAGTTTTATCTCAATCGAGTTAAAAGTTTTACACATGTTTTTCCTAGTTTAGTAACCCTAGTTTAGTAACCGTTGTTGAAATTCGAGAAAAACATAGTTCACACATCATAGTACTAGATTAATATTTTTTTAGTATATTAATTATTGTTATAATTGAATAGATTAGTTTAAATTTACTATTATATAACATGAATTAGATAATTTATTTTATAGTTGAAAATGTAAAATAACATGTTAATGAGTTTCAAATAAGTTTTTGCGGATCAAATCATAACAATGAGTTTTACAATCTAGTATTATGATGTGTCAAACATTGTATAAGTATTACAGTTTTTTAGCTAGTACAACACCAAACACTAGACAATATCATTTAATCCAGTACAGTACAATACAATATAGTCTGACAGGTTTAGTACAATATTATCTAGTACTATTCTGACTACCAAACGAGGTCTAAAATATATAAAATTTGGCATTTTGAGAAGAATAGAATCTATTCGATCAAATCTAGTTATAAATTTGAAAATGATTTATTGGGATCCCTTTCTTCATCAGATGGTAGCAAAGTTAGATCGTGGTGGTTGCGAGTGTGTAATTGTAAGGTCCCAAATAAAATTAAGTTGTTTGTTTGGCGCCTCTGTAATATTTTCATTCTGGTTGCTTCTAATCTTATTCAAAGAGGCTTAAGCATTGACAAGTGTTGTCCTATGTGCAAAACGGAGGAAGATACGATAGTTCATGCCATTTGGTATTGCAAGAAAGCAAAAAAAATGGAATTTTTCAAGTTTTTTGGATAAAATTCCTACGGGTTCGAAGGAGGCGTGGGACATTCTTGATGACGTATTGAGATGGGTGGATTTCTTATTCCTCTCTTGGGCTTGGTGGAAGGAGAGGAACCGAGTATCGCATGGTGGTAAGATTTTAGATAGTTATCTTGTTTTCAGATGGCGACAGACTTTAGGGAGGAGTTTGTCCGCGCTCGAGGTAGCGACTTAGAACAATTATCCAATCATTTGATCAGGGATAGGGCTGTGGGCGATGGTTTTGGCTTCAACCCTCCGCTCAGGAGTTTCAAGATAAACATTGATGTTGCTTGTGTGGGCGAGAAGAGAGGGTTCTGGCAGTTGTGTGTTTGTCAAGAATCCTGATGGTTCTCCAGTGTTAGCAATGATGAGTTATATAGATAGGAAGTTTGATCCATTGCTAGCCGAACCTAGTGCTCTTCTGGAAGTTGTGAGGCATGCTAAATCCGCCGGTTATGAGATTTTCTTTTTTTTAGTCAGATTCTCCTAATGTGATTCATCTTCTAGACGGGGACTCACATTCTGAACAGGAATTTTTTAATTTGATTTGCAATATTAAAGATGAGTGTGGTGTCTTTAAGGAGGTGATTTTTTTTTACTATCGTAGGGAAGTGAATTCTGTTAGTCATGTTCTGGCGAAAAGGTCTATTACCATGAAAGAATCGGCTAGTTGGAGAGGGAATTTTCTTACTTTTGTTCTTGATTTATTTCGTTCTGGGTTACTAGTCCTCGTTGTAATTTGACTTCCAATGAATAACTTTCCCTGTGTTTTACACGGGTATCTATAAAAAAAATGATATTTTTATTGAATTTTAATAGTAATTATGTATTACTTGTTTTAATATGATATTTTTGTTGAATTTTAATGATAATTATGCATTACCTATAAGTTATAACACATTCATTCAATTTTTTTAGTTATATTATATATAATATAATTTTAGATGACCGAAATTTTTTTCCGAAACGGAAAATTGACATACCAAAATATCTGAAGGGTTCCATTTTTTTTAAAAATTGAAATGACTATCAAAGCGGAATTGACTACTATGATTGAAACGTTCGATTATCAAAATTAAACGTGGAAAAGAAATTCATGATGTACTTTGCCCTAGCCCACATATGGAAATACAACCTCAGATATTCTTTCTTTCCTAATCAACCTATTTTTTTTTAATTTTAAATGATGGCATATGTTTAATTTCCTTTTTTGTTGACACTATATGGATTAAAGACTAAACCCTAAGAAAGACAGTAACAGCACAATCCGCATTAAGCAAGATTTCTAACTTTGGAGAAAGAACAAAGAATAGACAAAGAAATCCTTGAGGAACCTCAAAATTAGCTAAAAAAATCAGCACAACATTTATATTTTCCAAAGTATGAGAGAGGGAACACAATAGGAAGCAATTAGATTAGATCTGACTCTTCAACTAGATCTAAACATATCATATTTGAGTCAACTTCTTTTGCATTAATGCATTAATTTTTTCATTGACCTCGTCATATAGATGAGGTCAAGTGGGACCACAGATTCATCATTTACAATGACATAGAAATCACGTGACCACGCCTTAAACGTGACCACGCCTAAAACGTGGGCACACTCTTAAAATGATGTAGCATTCATAATACGTGACCACATTTCATGCTCTCAACTAGTCGTGCCTCTACGGAATCGAGTAGCCGGGTAACCAACTTATTGATGGAAGACTCGTACAACACACCAATCGCCGCCAGACCATTCGGATGCGAGGATGCAATGAGGAGCCGCCCCGGGGAGGTTCAAAGGGGAGTCGCCATTAGGCTTCCCTTGGGGTGGTCCAAAGGGAGAGCCTCCCCCGAGCTTCCCGCAGGGTGGTGCAAAGGGGGAGACACCCCCGGGCTTCCCTGGGGGTGGTTCTATTGACCCTTCAGTACCAGAAGGGGACACTTCCAAAATGCCTAAGGAGATCATACCTTTTAGGAAGGTTTTCTTCTCTCGATATAGCATAACTTTGTCATAATCCTACTAGACCACAGTCTCCAAATTATTCACAAACAAAGAATATCCGTTGAGCCATTATCATTGAACTCGAAGGCGGATTAATGAGCATGCCTCCTTTATAGATCTAAGGACGTCCATTACAAATATATTTACTATAACTTTACATTAATTTTGTCATGCCACGTGGTGTCATGTAGGCGTCACATGACTTGTCATTACATGTAACGTGTACATCTTAACATGTCATTTTGGATGAGTCGACTTACTATTTACAACTTTTCCATCAAGATGAAATCAAACACTCTTGGATTAATAATTTTTTAACAAATAACAGTCGCAGATGACATTCTAGTTGAGTAACAAATTGATTAACACGCAGATGTCTTTCCCAATCCCAAATGGTAGATGACTCTGATCTTCTCTCAAATACATGTATGTTTTTTTGCAATATTAATAGTTTTTTAAAACCGAAAATAATAGTTATAAATATTATTATATTTCCATTTAATATTGTGCAACGTGAAACAGCATGTCGCCATTAACTTAAAAGAGTTAAAAGCATGTTGAAGTTAGCCAAGAACCGCGGGCGGCACCGACGTGTCACCATTTTATAATGCTGTCACCATCTTCTTCCACCAATAAATCAACGCGTGGGAGCTTAATTTTCTTCTCGAACGTCGTCGTCAACTCCTTCTACCACTTAAAACCCAGCACGTGTAAGATATTTTTCTCTGCCGCTACATACTTGGCATTCTCACGAGATATTTTCCTTGGCTTAAGCAAAAAGACACCTTAAATTTTACGTCATTATTTAAGTATTACCTTCTAAACTTTAAAATGACTTCCCAAGCATTAGTCTTTGATAAAAAGGCAATACTCTTTTGATATTTTTGACTTTAGTTTTTTTTTAAAATATTTCACATTAGTTGGATGCTAATAAATATAAAAAAATCATGTAATATCTTTTTATATATGAAAATCATGTTTTTCTCTAATATTTACATTCAAGTTTTTTTTTGTTTCTAATTTTAAATTGAGGTCTAAACTAATAGAACGTGTAGAAGTGATTTTTAAAGTATAAGGGTTGCTATGCAAATAGCCAAAAGTTCAAGGGTTATTTTTGAATTGAGATGAAAAAGGACAAAATATATAATTATGCAAATGACAAAATATATGTCTTTTTGTTTTCTATGTTTTAGATTCTAATAGAATTATTTTTATATGAGGTATTATGTATGGAACTCATTTTTCGTGTGTGAGAACTTAATCACTATACCATCAAATCTCATTTGATCTCATAATTACGGAAGGAATATTCCAATAATTTTAAAATATTGATAACACAATACACATTTGTATCTTTTGATGATGTGTTTTTTAAATATAATATTCTATATTGATTAAATTTCAATGTTTTTGAAAATAAAAAGATACACACGGTGATTTTAAAGAGATTCAAATAATTAGTAAACATTCACGGTTTATTCTCACCGGTTCAAAGAAAAATACACTTTGTTTTTGGTTAAATTTGGGTCACCTATTAATAGGTAGATTTATTAATTATAAAGCCCCTTGCTTTCAACAACTCCCGAGAAGCTCGCATTCCATCAATATATCATTTCCCTCTTATCTTCTCTCTTCTTTCTTCTAAAATCGATCCAAATTCAACAAAATCATCACTCATAATCTTTGATCATCAACAGCTTCGATCTATACCCAAACAACCCTTTACATTAATTATCATTATCATTCATCTATTCTTCTGTTCTGACACCGAATTTGACAGAGAGTTCGATCTCTGGCCAAACAATTCCTATGCCAGAGATCGAACAGCAATATGGACCTGAGAACGCCTTGTTTGGCAAATACGAGCTCGGTAAGCTCCTTGGCTGCGGCGCCTTTGCCAAGGTCTATCATGCTCGCGACGTTCGCTCCGGACGCAGCGTTGCTGTCAAGGTTATTAGCAAGAAGAAGATTAGCGGTACTACCTTGATGTCCAACATTAAGCGGGAGATCTCCATTATGCGGCGCCTTCACCATCCCAACATCGTGAAGCTATTTGAGGTCCTTGCGACCAAATCGAAGATCTACTTCGTCATGGAGTTTGTTAAGGGAGGTGAGCTGTTCGCCAAGGTTGCCAAAGGAAGGTTTAGCGAAGATCTCAGCCGTAAGTATTTCCAGCAATTGATCTCCGCCGTCGGTTACTGTCATTCTCGAGGTGTATTTCACCGTGATTTGAAGCCTGAGAATCTTCTCGTTGACGAGAATGGGAATTTGAAGGTTTCCGATTTCGGGCTCAGCGCCGTGACCGAGCAGATTCGGCAGGACGGCCTGTTGCATACGCTCTGCGGTACGCCGGCTTATGTGGCGCCGGAGATCTTGGGGAAGAAAGGTTATGACGGGGCTAAGGTGGACGTGTGGTCGTGCGGCGTCGTTCTTTTCGTGTTGAATGCAGGCTACCTGCCGTTCAACGATCCAAATCTCATGGCCATGTACAAGAAGATTTACAAAGGCGATTATCGGTGCCCAAAATGGATGTCGCCGGACCTGAAGCAGTTCTTATCTCGGCTTCTTGACACCAATCCCCAGACGAGGATCACCGTCGACGAAATTTTGAGGGATCCATGGTTCAGAAAAGGTGGTTACAAGGAGGTTAAATTCTATGATGATCTGGAATTCAAAATGGACGACAAGGATGAATCTAAAGATATGCATCTGAATGCCTTTGATATCATATCGTACTCGTCCGGCTTGGATTTGTCAGGTTTGTTTAATGAATCACACAACTCGTGTGAACGATTTGTTTCGTCGGAGGCGCCGGAGAAAATAGTAGAGAAGGTTGAGGAATTTGCCAAAGCTGAGAATTTGAGTGTAAGGAAGAAGAAAGAGTGGGGCGTGGAGCTGGAAGGACAGAATGGTAAAGCTTTGTTTGTTATTGATGTTTTCAGATTGACGGAAGGAGCGGTGGTTGTAGAGACCAAAAGCAGAGGAGGAGATGCTGGGTCTTACATGGATATGTGGAAAAAGAAGCTGAGGACCCAGCTTTGCGGCCCAACCGATCATCAAGAGGCATCAACTTCCCAGCCTGTCTCCGGTGAGCAGACTGTTTGAGGTGTGAATCAAAAATTGAAGTGATAGAACCAGCAAAATTCTAGACCCATAAAATTTTACTGATCGAGTATGTATCAACAAGTCATCGGTTGATTTTTTTCATTCATCATAATGATTTAGTAAATTAACTTATGAATAATTGATATATTATTTTATCAATTAAGATTTGGTCTATCTAGAATCACCCAGTGCAAAACCACCAATTGCATTGTAATTAGAGAGGTCTTAAGGGTTAAGAGAGTGAAAAATGGAAGTAACGAGTTGTCAATATGTGATGCTTATGTTTATGTTTGTGTGATGTTGAGTTCAGATGCTTGTTGTTGTGAGATATTTGTATTTGGAATAAGAAACAGATTACAGAGGCCAAATCACGGGTAATGCCCATCCATATAAGCTACCAAATTTGGCAAAGAGTACCTATGACAGGGGTTTCTGTCTTAGCTAACTAGTTGTTAATGTCTATGTACATATAATTTTTTGTGTATAGCCCATCCCAAAAGGGTTACAAAGATTACAATGAAAAAGGATGAGTATTCTTAATTCTTATCAATCACATCCATTCACTCTGAACTCTTCTTCTATGGATTTGGTCTCGATTTTTAATCTTCCATTGGCTTGTGTTTATCATCCATTCCCAAAAGTACGTTGAAACGTAACCAACCGTGGAGAACACATCGAGTTGCTCAAATAATGACAATTTAATGGTTTCTCTGTCATTGCCAAACAAAAACGTCATTGTAATCACCCATTCACTCTTAACCCAAAGACTCTGGTCTTTGATGGGGAAGAGATGAACACATAGGGAGTTCTCATTTTCTTTCTGAAAAATTGCAAAAAAGAAAAAGTTCTGTAAAACTGATCTAAAAAAGTAACAAAAATGTCTGTCACAATAAATGATTTAGTTACTAAAATTATACAAACCTAAATCAATTTAATTACATTACACTTATGTCATTTTTATAATTAATTTAGTTATTAGATCGTTTTTACAATTATTTTAGATATTTTTATAATCCATCCCATTTTTGGGCTATTTGTTCTCCATTTTTTTCCAGTGTGAAAATGATATAACAGAGCTGTCATGTCATGTGCAGATTCAACGAATGTAGTCTTGGTCAGCTCTCAGCTCCGCTCCCACTTTATTTGTTGATATAAAATGAAATGGCATTTAATAAAACAAAATGAAGGATCATGCACTATATTTCAATCAATTTTCAAATATCAGCTAGAATTGTGTCCTGTTGGCCTGTAATACTGCTGTAAATTTATTAATTAATTAGTATATTAGTAATTCTATAATGATGGAGTGGATGACTGTCCATAGATCTTGCCATAGCAGTTACTTCAAAATCGCTGTATATTTCTTTTTAATTCGCTGCACAACTTGGAGATTAGGATGGCGACAAATTTCTTGTGTGTGTTTGAATATAAGGTGTGTTTGGATATTGTAAAGGGCTTTTCCTTCACCATCGTAAAAGTTACGAAAACAGTGATGAGAGAAGAGAGAAGAGTAAATGTTCTGCGTAAAACTTTTACTTGAATTCAATCTCCCCTTCATTTATTACATGAGTTTGTATTTATAAATCATTTTCAGACATTTAAGAAATTAATATGAAAAAGGAGTGAATGACCTCACTCCCCCTATATTTTCGGTAGTGTTATCATGCTCCTAAGATTATCCGCATGCTTGTGAGATCTTTCTCAATCGTGACCCCCACACCTTGTGTGTTTCTTTCAACTACTAAGTTGATTATATTACCTTTATAACTACTGATTTCCCATGATGGAGATCTACTCACTCCTTCTTGATTGATTCTCCTTCATTCACGTGGTATGGTGAATATTTTACACCTGTTCATTTGCCCCCATTACACTCAACGAAATTTCATTCGTTGTGAGGTAATGATTATGCTTCATACGTGTCTTGGTAGAAGGGTAATTGATTGAACCTTTTGCCTTTTTGCCATTTATTGAATCCTGCAAGATCTAGTAACATGCAAAAAATATGATTATTAAATAGAGAAAACGTATATCGTCGTCATTTCGTTTCCCACTATCACTAACACACTTATCAGAAATGACACACTTCGACATCCACTTTTACCGTTTCACCTTCATGTTCTCAGTTATTCGTGTATAGGACGTGAGTTTTAAGCTCTTTCAGGACACACCTCTTTTCCTTTTTTTCTAGCTGTCATCTTCCAATTTGCCACTATAAATGATAGCTGATTCCACCATTCTATTTATTGTCATTAAATGCATGTTATGCACCTTTCCGCTAACGCCTTCCCTGGATAAATCATATTTCACTCTTTTTTTAACCCATCAATTCCATTGCATTTCTTTTTCATGTCCATAGCCTACATGAAACCTTCGTCTTCCTCACTCTTTCTTTACTTTTACCTTGCCTTCTGTAAGTTTTATTTTCCTCCTCAATTCTTATTCTCTTATTCTCTTTCACAATTTTATTTCTTCTAGTGGGGTTTTCGTTAACAATGAATGATGAAGGGGAGTTCAATACCGTTAGTTAGGAACTAGGATGAACTTAACTGCTTTATGGGTCGTCATCGAGATGCATTCCCCTTCGATGTCATCTGCGCCTTCAGGGGCGGGATACTCAAATCATCCAATTACCGTCCTCCATACCAGATTACCCTTGCCCCCATATACATAGCCCTAGAATTAAAACTTCCATTTTCCCCTCTTTTCCAGGAATTCTTTGGTACCTTTAATCTCACTCCTTCTAAGTATGCTCTCAGTACACATATGGTTCTTCTAAGAATAAAGGTTCTGAATAAGAGGCATAACTGTTGGGGGTTATGATTTCAAAGCATGTGTATTGACATTTTGATATGAAATTTAAAGAGGATTATATTTTTCTTATAATTGTTCTTTTAAATTATTGTTGAATAATTTATATCAATATCTAAAAATTCTATATTCATTAATGAGACTATGATCTTGTATTAGTACAAGAGGATTAAGATCATAGATAATGAATAAAATTGTCAGCAACATATTAAAGTATAGAATTTTTAATGAATGGTTGCTAGACAGTTCACTAAGCATTATGAATGCGTGTGATCTAGATCTGGATCATTGATATGGTTAGACATCTTAGTGATAATACTTTATATAGTAACATTATAAATGACAAGACTGATGTGAATTAACATGTTTATTAATGTATCGTTTATCATAAAGATTTAATGCACATCAATTCTACGATCATATGTAGATCAGTCTGAATCCTGAGTAGTCATGAAATCATATGCATGTCTACTGGATCTTTTGATTCACTTGTTAAGGTCAAGTGACTTTTGTTTTGGAGATTCAGTGATGTGGATGACTAGGGACATGATCTTACAAGATTTGGAATCTAAACTTCCCTAACGGATCGATATTGATTCCCTTAAGTGTTAATTTTGGAGCTGAAGGTTATTGAGCTCAAATTTATAATAAGATTATAAATTAACCATTCACTAGCGGTTTGATGATATTTAAGGATCAAAAGTTAGTTAGAAGGGTAAAATGATAATTTTGACGAACCAATAATTGGAGGACAAAACCACATGAAATGATTAAGTCAATGGACTACATGAGAATACTTTGTAAATATATTTTATAATCTCTAAGAGTGCAATTTCATATTTATAGTAAAGTAATAATGGAATTAATAAATTAGATTATTTAATTAAAGAGTTTAATTAATAATCTAGTTTATTGGAGCTTAGGATTATAGGTCTATAGTCCCCAAGTCACCTCTATATTACGAGGTCTAGGGTGTGAGTATTTCAGGACATGAGAAAATGACTGACTTGTAAAATAAATTTTTATTCTAGGGCAAGTACATAATTATGAGATAATTATGCGTGAGTAATTAACTGAATTATTTATATATTTAAATATAAATTTCTTAAATTATATAATTATCATTTTTGTAATTATCAATAAGTGAGACAAAATTTCTAATTTGTGAAATTAGATAATTAAATTATTATTAGAGAATAATTTAAATTAACTAAATATGTTATTTGTGAAATAATAGATAAGTTAGTTGATATGAATAATCAGATATGTTAATTTTTAATTAACTGATATCTAGATAATTATCTGATTGAAATAAATATTTAATTCACAATAATTGTCACGCGTCAATCGGTGATAGGATATCAGAAATTGACATGAACTACTAAAAGAGTCAATTTTTATTTAAAGTTTAATTTTTTTAAAAGACCACGCGCCCTGATGCTTCCACCGCGCATGTGCCGCGACGACCAACAAGTGGTATCAGACCGGTCTTTATATATGTATATCTTAAATGTTGTGTGAGTTTTCTTGCATTACTCATATAATATGAGAAATGTATGATGATGCATGGTTATATTTTTGAATGTATGAAAAATAATATATCGTTATTGTATGATGATTATTGGGTTAAGCTTTTTTTTTTAATTTTTCCTAGATTTTGTGTAAGCCGAATTGAGGTGTAGATTTTTTTGTAATTTTATTTTGAATATTATTATAATTATTCCAAATGCGAGAAGATGAAGAAAGCACGAGACGAACAACAAAAATTTACTGTTCGGGCAAAAATATTGTTCATCTGTGAAAACATCGTTCATTCGCGAAAATAATGTTCACGCCAGAAATTTCACTGTTCTGGCGGAGGTGAACAGTGCCGACTGTGAATAGTTGTTGTCCAGCGCGGTATACGCCTGCCGGCACTGAGACGGATAGCTGTGGTGATGAATGACGATCGGAGAGTTCTATCATCGATGACAACTGTTGTCACGTTTTAGGAAAGTTTCCAACAAACCATGCAACCAACTCTATCACCTGAGTGTTTCATTAAAACTCAAACTCTTTTAATTATCCATTTAAATTTTGAAATTAATATAATTTTAAAATTAATTCTTAATTTTTGATTTTATGAAAACTAAAAATTAATAGGTTGATTGTGTTTGATACAAGTTTGACCAAATAAAAAAAGTGTTTATTTGACTAATTCAAAGTCAACTATATTAAAATAGATAATTAAAGAAATTGTTTTAATTGAGAAAAAAAGTTTCTCTAATTAAAAAGGGTTTTGTTCAAAACTTGAAAATTAAGGAGATGAATATCAAGAGGAGAAGGCAATACTTGGAAAATATGTATTCTTGAAATCCGTTTTGTAATTTTATTTCTTTATTTCAAGAATTAATTTAGAAATATCCAATGGTCACTCAGTCTATTATTATTTTATTTAATTATTAAATAATTGATTAATTGTTAGGTTTGATAACATGTCCATACATTAATTTACTACATGTCATACATGAAAATCCCACACAGTTTTATTTAATCATGCATCTCATCTGTAGAAACGTGATTTATTAGGATTGTCATAATATGTTTATATGTATTATTTTATGAAATCAATTGCATATAAACTGCTAGGTTTTAACTAGTTAAGATTTGGTAGTCATACCACAATAAAGGTTATAATAACCTTTAGGTTAACCGACTTTAGTAAAAGAGTTTTATTAAAATTTGATGAATATAATCAATTAGTTAATCTAAGTTCACATAATAATGACTTAGGCGCTTCAGAAAGTTAAATGAACTTAGACAATGAGATTAGATTAGCTGATAATTAAATATTCATAGGGTTATTATTTTAACTAGTAATTAATTTGCAATAAACTGATTAGTTAAAATAGAAACACATTATCCTAAAATAGTGAGTGAGAGAAGGTTGGCATGTCAATGTAACCTATGATCTCCATCATTAGTACAACACCGTGAGGGCCTCGAAATGGCTTTGTTTCCATCCCCCTAAGAAAGGTTTCGAGCTGTACTAATACCAAGGTTGGACTTCTTAAGAAGATAGGAGGAAGTGATGTAGTTTAGTTTTGACTGACCCTAAGATGACATATTCTAAATGAAGTCATGAAATATGAAATGATGGGTTATACTTACAAAGTCACAATTAAACTTTTATATGGATAGTTGTGACTTGACCGAACAAGCGATACTTATTGTTAAAAGAAAAATATGAGATATTTTAAGTTTCAATTAATAAGGATGAGAATGTCTCATAGGCAGTTAGAAGTTAATCTGACCAACTCTAAGGCGGCTCATTAATCATTGGGTTATTTTATCATGATTAGTAAATGCTAAATTTATGCATTTATTATAATTGCATTCATCCATCACGTATACTTTTCAAATTCTAGATTTTTATCAATTAAATTAAATTATGTATGTTTTAAAATTCAGTTATCAAAATTATGTCTACCATGGGCAACCCTATTACTGCTTTACTCGCTCTTGAGAAATTGAATGGTAATAATTCCATACGTTGAAAATCAAATATGAACTTAATGCTGATTTGTGATAACCATAATTTCATTCTTACTGACAAATGTCCTGAAGAGCCCGCTGCTAACGCCTCTAAGAATGTTAGGGACAAATATGATGTTTGGATCATATCAAACAACAAAGCGAAGTGCTACATACTTATGAGCATGAATGATGTTCTGAGAACCAAGTATGAAAGCATGAAGATTGCCTATGAGGTTATAGAATCTTTAAAGCCAATGTTTGGGCAACAGTCTGATCAAAGTCATCATGAGATCACTATGAGCTATATGACTACTAAGATGAAGAAGGGTAATTCTGTTCGATAACATGTTTTGAGCATGATCAACATAATGCACGAGGCAGAAGTACATGCGACAACCATTGGTGAGCGGACTCAAGTTAGCATCATACTAGAGTCCCTCATACCAATTTTTTCCTACTTTTACGACCAACTATGTTATGAACAAGTTACAACTCAACATGACCCAATTGTTGAATGAGCTGTAGAGTTTTTAGTCATTCAACCTTAGAATGACCAAAGAGGCCGAGGTAAATGTTGTCAAGCAAATGCTTTCTTCCAATATTGTTAAGAACAAGAAAAAAAAGAAGAACAATTGTTAGGAAAATGGTAAGAACAAAAGAGTAAAGAAAGCCAAGACATCGCCGAAAGGTAAGAAGAACAAAAAAAACAGGAAGCCCAAAAGAAAGTGTTTCTACTGTGGGGTTGCAGGTCAGAAACTATAACAATCTCTCTAAGCTGAAAAAGAAAGGTAAATATATTTTACTTGTACTTGAAGCTTGTTTAGTGGAATATGATTTTTCATCCTGGATACTTGATTCAGGAGCCACTAACCATGTATGTTCTTCTTTGCAGATGCTTGATTCGTCAAGGGTGCTAGAAGATGGTGATGCCATTTTGAGAGTTGGCAGCGGTGTGCTTGTGTCAGTTAAAGTATTAGGGGCAGTCCATCTACTTTTTGAATATCATTACTTAATTTTGAACGATATTTATTATATTCCTGATTTTTCGAGGAATTTGATTTCTGTTTCATTTTTGCAAGAACAGTTATTCGAAGTTCCTTTCATTAATAAAGAATTTATTATTTCTAAGAATGGATTCGATATCTGTCATCCTAAAATTGTAAACACACTATATGTGTTTAAACCGACTGAACGCGCGTTAAATAATTCTGAATTATTTAAAGTAGCAAAAGCTAAAAATAATAAACGACAAAGAGTTTCTCATTATGATAACACATATTTCTGACATCTTAGGTTGGCACATATTAATCGAGATAGGTTAAACATGTGCTTTGAGAAAGCTAAAAGTTGGAACTCTTTCTGTTTGTAAATTCTGTCTAGAGAGTAAAATGACCAAGATACCTTTCTCAGGAAAGGGTCAAAGAGCCAAGGAACTACTTGAGTTAGTACATAGTGATGTCTGTAGACCGATCAATGTACAAGCTAGAGGTGGGTATGCGTATTCTGTCACTTTTATTAACGACTACTCAAGATATGATTATAGTTACCTAATGCATCAAAAGTCTGAAACTTTTAGAAATGTCAAAGACTTCAAGGCTGAAACTGAAAAGCAATTAGGTAAATCATTGAAAAACCTTTGATCCGATCAAGGTGGTGAATACTTAGATTCAAAATTTAAGGATTATTTACTGGAGTGTGGAATCATATCCCAACTCACAACACCTGAAACACCACAGCAAAATGGTGTTGCGGGGAGGAGAAACCGAACCTTATTGGATATGATTCGGTTGATGTTAAGCTACTCATCATTGTCACTTATATTTTGGGGATATATACTACACACGACAACTTACATTTGGAATATAGTGCTCTCTAAGTCTGTAAGCACGACACCTTTAGAGTTATAGAATGGCTCCCAACCTAGTTTGCATCATTTTCGTATATAGAGGTGTCCAACTCACGTTCTTAAACTCAAGACCGGAAAGTTAGACTAAAGGTCTGAGGTATGCGTATTCGTTGGCTATTCTCTAGAGATTAGAGGTGTGTACTTTTTTAGTTACGATGATTAAAAGGTGTTTGTATCGACAAAAGCAACCTTTCTTGAGCATGACTATATGTAAAACTACAAACCTTGTAGAATAGTAGTTCTCGAGGAATTAGTGACTGATGAGATTAGACCACCTTCAATTTCTATTGATAAACGACAAACCAGATAAACTACAGTTCCTACAAAGGAAACTTTGGCGCAACGTCGTAATGGGAGAGTTGTGAGACAACCAGTTCGCTATGAACTAGAGACATATGTCCTAGTATCTGACACTAATAAAGACGATCCATTATCTTATAAAGAAGCAATGGATGATCCTGAAAAAAGAGAAATCAAGATGCCATGAACCAGGAAATTGAACCTATGTATTCCAATTTCGTCTAGGAACTTGTAGATCCACCAGAAGACGCCAGGCCCATTGGTTGTAAATGGATTTTCAAGATGAAAAGAGGTGCAAATGAGAAAGTAGAGACTTTCAAGGCACTGTTAGCAGCCAATGGCTATACATAAAGACATGGAGTCGATTATGAAGAGACATTCTCCCCTGTAACTATGCTAAAATCCATTTGCATCCTTTTGTTCATAGCCGCTAGTTTTGAATATGAGATATGACAAATGGACATCAAGACAGCTTTTCTAAGTGGCTCTCTTGAAGAAAGCATCTATATGATAGAACTAAAAGGGTTCGTAAAAAAGGGGCAAGATAAAAAAATATGCAAATTACTTAAATCTATTTATGGGTTAAAACAAGCATCTACATCTTGAAATCTTACCTTTGATGAGATTATAAATTCTTACGGCTTTGAGCAAAATGTTACCGAAGCCTGTGTTTATAAATACCCTAAAGAGAAGATAGTGATTTTCTTAGTTTTTTTTATGCTATTCTACTCATTGGGAATGATTTAGAAACTTTGTCTAAGGTAAAGAAATGGTTAGCTGAGAAAACTCAAATGAAAGATTTGTGAGAAGCGAGCTATGTTCTAGGCATCCAAATCTTAAAGAATAAGTTACTGGCACTGTTCCAGACTTCTTATATTGATAAGGTGCTGTAGAGATTCTCTATGGAGAATTTCATGAAAGGTCAACAACCGACCAGACATGGATTTGTCCTCTCCAAGGAACAATGTCCTAAGACACCTCAGAAGGAAGGGGATATGAGAAAGGTTCCCTATGCTTCATAAATTTGAAGTCTCATGTATGCTATGTTGTTTACGAGACCGGACATCTGTTATGCAGTGAAAATTGTCAGTCCTTAACAATCGAATCCATGTTTGGAACACAGGATTACAGTAAAGCACATTCTTAAGTGTCTTAGGAGAACGTGATACTATATGCTTGTTTTATTTAAGTGGAGACCTGAACCTCACTGGATATATTGATTCTAATTTTTAATTTGACAGAGACAGTCAAAAATTGACATCTGGATCAGTATTTACCCTAGGTGAATGAGCTGTAGTCCGAAGAAGTATTAAACAATCCAACATTGCAGATTCCACTATGAAAGTGGAAATATATAGCGGCCTGTGAAGCTGCGAAAGAGACGATATGACTCAGAAAGTTCTATTTTGATCTGGAAGTAGTTCCAGATATAAACAAGCCAATGATCCTATACTGTGATAACAGTGGAGCGGTAGCAAATTACAAGGAACTGAGGAGTCACAAGAGGGGGAAGCACATAGAGAGAAAATATCATCTTGTAAGAGACATCGTGCATTGAGGGGATGTGACTGTTATGAAGATAACATCGGAATAGAACCTGGTTGATCCTTTTACAAAAACACTTCCTACGAAGTCATTTGAGGGTCACATGCGTAATATGAGATTAAGAGAGATGGATCAGAAAGCATGTGTATTGACATTTTGATATGAAATTTAAAGAGGAATATATATTTCTTACAATTATTCTTTTAAATTATTGTTGAATAATTTATATAAATATCTGAAAATTCCATATTCATTAATGAGACTATGATCTTATATTAGTACGAGATGATTAAAATCATAGATAATGAATAAAAGTGTCAGTAACATATTAAAGTAGAGAATCTTTAATGAATGTTTGTTAGTATGGTTTACTAAGCACCATAAATGCTCGTGATATAGATCTGAATCATTGATGCGGATATACAACTTAGTGAAGGTACTTTATACAATAAAATTATATATGACAGGACCAATGTGAATTGATATTTTTATTAACGTGCCGTTTAACAGAAGGATTTAATAGACATCAATTCGATGATCATATATAAATCAGTCTGAATCATGAGTAGTCAATAAGATTAAAAATTAGTCATTCACTAGTGGATTAATGACACTTAAGGATCAATAGATAATTAGAAGGGCAAACAGTAATTTTGACCGGTTCTAATTTACGAACTGATAATTGTATGACAGAACTACATGAAATGATTATGTCAGTAGATTACATGAGAATACTCTGTAAATACATTCTATAATCTCTAAGAGTACAATTTCATATTTACAGTGGAGTAATAATGAAATTAATGAATAAGATTATTTAATTAAAGAGTTTAATTAGTAATATGGTTTATTGGAACTTAGGATTATTGGTCCATGGTCCCCAAGTCACCTATATAATACGCTGTCTAGGGTGTTAATATTTCAGGACATGAGAAAATGACTTACTTGCAAAAGAAATTTTTATTCTAGAGCAATTTCATAATTATATGATAATTAAGTGTGATTAATTAATTAAATTATTTATATATTTAAATATAATTTTTGGAAATTATATATATAAATAATTATGATTTTTTAATTAACGATAAGTGAGACATAATATCTAGTTTGTGAAATTAGATAATTAAGTTATTATTTGATAATAATTTAAATCAACTAAATATGTTATTTGTGAAATAACAGATAAGTTAGTTGATAGGAATAATCAGATATGTTAATTTTGAATTAACTGATATCTGTATAATTATTTAATTAAAATAAATATTATTTCAATTAAATATTATTTTAGTTTATCCCTAAAAATCTCATACGCCATTATCTAGAATATATATAGATACTATTCTAACGGCCTAAGTGGTTGAAAGAAGATGAGAGAATCAGTTGATCAGATTATCAGTTCGTCAATCAACAGTCGAATTAACAGCACGATCGGTGTCAGAGATATTTTCTTCTATAATCAAATCTCTAAAGAGAATAATCATCACGTTCTTTTAGAGAATCATCTCACGAAAGTTCTTCTCAGTAAATTTGTAGATTTCATTGTGTTGAGAACATCTAGAGACATAAAAAGTGTCTTGTAATATTCTACGTGCCCACACACGTCCTAGTGCGTTGATGAGTGACTTGGAAGATCTTGGTGTGGATCTCAGAGTCTAGTGATCATTGGAACGATTTCGTGTGAATGGAGGATCGATCGGTTTTTTTCAAAATCACTTGATGTAGACTACAAGAGGTATATGATTCATAACCTTGTAGTTGTAGATTTAACTTATAAATATATAATGGATCCTGATTGATTGAAAAAGTGTTTTCAAAAAAAGTTTTTATTTGGTTATCGTGGCGTTGCATAAATTTTGTTTTATAAAAAGATTTGATTTTTATTAAAAGTTTAATTTTTATAAAAGCTCAAGCGCTTTCACGCTTTCAACGCGCACGTGCCATGACGACCAACAATAACCTCAACATTAGCATTGACAAAATCCGTGCCGCGTACACTGTCAAGAAGTGCGACATTTCTTTTCATTTGGCTCATCGACCTAGCGAAAGTCGGGGAGGTTGGATTACAGATCTCTCGAGAGAGTTAGAGGAGTAGGGAATGGTCCCTCCTGGTTGGCAGGAAATGGACCGGTGATGGCTGCTGGATCATCCCCAGAACCTGGGGGATCTTTTAGTAAGTAGTCGGAACTCTAGTTTTGTGCTTTGTTCGTTTGTTTTTTGTTGTTTTTTTTATAAATACTAATCTTCTCTTTTTTGATTACATGGACAAGAACCTGAAAAAAAGGTCTTTCATCCCACGGGATGTTGTTGCATGACTATCTGCTGCTTATAACTACCGAGAATGGGATTGGCGCGACTCCTCGCTCCGAGCAGAGAGATCCACGTCACCTACTCCCCTCTCTCCCGTTCGTGTAGTGGAGTCTGCTGGTCCCTCATCTTCGACGTTTCAGATCCCCTAGGACATTCCCGTTGCAGCATCCCGTTATGTGGTCATATCCAGCCCCTCAGAGTGGAGTTTGAGCAAGAAGAAGAGGAAGAGGAAGAGTAAGAGGAAGAGCGGCTTGAGGAAGATGAATAAGATGTGTTGTTCTGGAACCTCACAGAGGAGTTAGATATGTCGAAGCACTTATGGAGCAACCTTTGGGGGAGTGTTGGTGGCGGGGACCGAGGCTGATGGTACTTTTCATGACGCTCCGCCTCTATGACGCCTCTATCTCCCGTTCCTGCTGCCAGAAATCATCCCCCAGTCATTCCGGCTGATCCTCCAGCCCCCACAGTCGAGCATGAGCTTCTCCACCTCCTCCCCCACCTACTCAGAGATATATTCCCTCGTCCTCCGCTGGTTCCCAAGGGAGGTATCAGGAGCTTGATTTATGGAGGTGGCGTTCGTATACTGTGGTGCCTCCTGTTCCAGCTTCCATCAGTTTCTTGAAAAATCCCTATTCTTCCCACATTGTGTTGAAGGGGATCTAGTTCGACGTAGACAAGGATGCTCTCTGCCATATGTCCGTCAACGATCAAGTCATTGGCCTTAGTCATGGCTTGATGCAGGTAACTTTTCTTCTTTAGCAAATTTCTTTAATTCGTTCCCTTTCGCTTTCTAAGACTTAAAATTTTTCTTGATAGACTATGGTTTATCACAATGGGCTCCAGGAGCACTTCAACTCCTTAGAGAAAGAGATTATGGGCTGGCGGAAGAAAATGGAGGAGTGTAATAAGGTCTTCGACACTCTCCTCACTGAGTTGGATGACTTGAAGAAGACCGAGGTTGAGCTTTAGGGATTCATCACACGACTTACAGAGGAAGCGGACGTCGCCGCTGTAGAGTTGGTGAGGCTTGAGGATTCTCTGAAGGAGTCAAAGAAAGCTTGTAGAGTAGCATATGAGAACTTGACTTTTGTTTAGGGAAAGCTGGCTGAGGCCGAGAAGAAGCTGTCAGCGGTGAAGGTGGCTTTGGCCAAGACCGGGGAGCGAGATAGTGAAATTGAGTCTGAGCCAGGCCATACTCGATAAGGCTGATGGGATGGCCTAGACTCCGGGCTACAAGGATGCCCAGGCTAATGTAGCTCACTGTTTTTGGCTCGTCGATTTTTCTAACCTACCCGTTGAAGTCACTCCTAAGGACTTAGCTTACTTTTTCCTTGCCTTTGTTACTTTTTATATACTTTTCAACTTTCTTGTACTTTTATTTTTTCAAAGGATCACCTTGTAATTTTTCCACAAAAACTAATGAGATGATCTTTTCTGTTTCCTTGAACTTACGGCTTTTTCTTTTTTCCCTTTCTTCTCAAGTTTGCAATTTTCCTTTCTTTATGTTTCCTTTTCTAAATACTTAGTAAAAATTTGCACACACTTTGCTTCTTTAGCTGTCTGCTTACTTGTACTTGCTCAGTTTCCAAGTTTGTTCAAAATATAAGAACTGAATTAACTTTGTTGGACTTATAGTAGTTTAAACCGGGCTCGTATCCGCTTACGACCCCTTCAAACCGTTCATTTGTTGACCTACTTTGAGTTTTTATTCTCCTTCTTTCACCCGCTCTAGAAGATATTTCTCTTCCTCAATTTCCTTTTGAGAGTCGGACTTATGAAATTCCCCTTCCAAGGACTTACGACCTCATTTTATTATGGGAGTAGGACTTATGAACCGCCCCTCCTAAGGACTTACATCCTTAGTGTCGGGGGTTATGTCCTCAAAGTATGTGCATTGACATTTTGATATGAAATTTAATGAGGTTTACAATTTTCTTTTGAATTATTGTTGAATAGTTTATATAAATATATGAAAATTCAATATTCATTAATAAGACTATGATCTTGTATTTGTACGAGAGGATTAACATCATAGATAAAAATTGTCAGCAACATATTAAAGTATGAAATTTTTAATGAATGGTTGCTAGTACGATTCACGAAGCATTATGAATGCATGTGATCTAGATTCAGATCATTGATGTGGATATACATCTTAGTGAATGTGCTTTATATAATGAGATTATATATGACTGGACCGATGTGAATTAATATATTTATCAATGTGCCGTTTATCATAAAGATTTAATACACATATATTCGATAATCATATATAGATCAGTCTGAATCGTGAGTAGCCATGAACTCCTATGCATGTCTACTAGATCTTTTAATTCACTCGGTAAGGTTTGTTTGGAAAACAAGCTAGTGACTTTGCTTTGGAGATTCAGTAGTAAGGATGGCTTTGAAGATGATCTCACAAGATTTGGAATCTAAGTTTTCCTAATGGATCGTATATTGGTTCTCTTAAGTGTTAGTTCTAGAATTAAATGGTTATTGAGCTTAAATTTATAATAAGATTATAAATTAGCTATTCGCTAGTAAATTAATAATATTTAAGGATTAAGAGGTAATTAGAAGGGTGAAACGATAGTTTTGATTAGTTCTAATTTACGAATCAATAATTGGATGACAGAACTACGTGAAATAATTAAATCAGTGGACTACATCAGAATACTCTATAATTACAATCTGTAATATCTAATAGTGCAATTTCATCTTTATAGTGGAGTAATAATAGAATTAATAAATAAGATTATTTAATTAAAGATATTAATTAATAATCAGGTTTATTAGAGCTTGGGATTATATGTCCATGGTCCCCAAGTCACCTCTGTACTACGCAGTTTAGGGTGTGAGTATTTCAGGACATGATTAAAGGACTTACTTACAAAGGAATTTTTATTCTAGGACAAGTACCTAATTTTTAGATTATTATATGTGATTAATTAATGAAGAATTACTTAATTGAATTATTTATATATATAAATATATTTTTCAGAGTTAATAAATAAATAAATAAATATATGTATATATAAATAATTTAATATTATTTTAATTATCTTAAAATATCTGATACACCATTATTAAGAAAAATATACAGATATTATTCTGATGGCCTAAGATAATGAGTTAGTTCAATCAGTTCACTGAATCAGTTGAATAAAAAATGAATCAGTTCATCAATCAAGAGCTGAGAGAAGTACAAATTGCTCAGAGTGTTTTTTCTCTACGATTAAGAGTTAACAAAATCTCCAAAAAGAATTATTGTCACGTTCTTTTAGAGAATTGTCTCACAAAAGTCATTCTTAATAAAATCTTTAGATCTCTGAGTTGAGTACATCTAGAGAAAGAAAAGTATTTTCGTTATATTCTGCGTGTCCATGTACGTACATTGATGGTTGACTTGGAAGATCTTGGTGTGGATATCGGTGTCTATTGATCGTTGAAACAATTTCGTGGGAACGACGAATCGATTGATTTCACGAGGACGCTTGATTTAGACTACAAGAGGTATATGATTCCTAACCTTGTATGTTGTAAATTTAATATATAAATATATAATGGATCCCGACTGATTGAAAAATATTTTTAATAATAAAAAAATTTGTTATCGTAGCGTTATGTGATTTAGTTTTATTAAAAGATTTGATTTTATTTATATGTTAAATGTTGTGTGCTTTTTTTTTCGCATTGTTCATATAATATAAGATATGTATGAATGAATGGATGATTATGTTTTTTGAATTTATAGAAGATTTATTGGGTTATGTTTTGATCTTTTAAGTTTTCCTTAGATCTTGTGTAAGCCGTTTGAGACGTAGATTTATTGGGTTATGTTTTGGTCTTTTAAGTTTTCTTTAGATATTGTGTAAGCCGTTTTGAGGCGTAGAATTTTTTATAATTTTATTTTGAATATTAATATACTTATTCCGAACGTGAGAAAATGAATAACGCCCGAGACGAACGGTGAAATTTACTGTTCAAAGCAGAAAATTAGTGTTCACGATGTAAATTATTTTTTCACAGAAATTACTGTTCACAGAAAATTTAATGTTCAAGCCGAAAAATACTATTCTGACGGCAGTGGTCTGTGGCTGCCGGCGGTAGGACTAGCTACGGTAGTAGTGGTCTGCGACGATGGGGCGGCGATAGGAGAGTTATGTCATTGTGGTAACTGTTGTCACTTTTAAGTAAGTTTCGTACAAACTTTGATACCAACTAACCCTATCACCATAAGATTTGATGATAATCCTTAATTTATTAATTATCTTTTAAATGTTGAAATTAATTTGAATTTAAAATTAATTTTTAATTTTTAATTTTGTAAAATTTAGAAATTATAAAAGTTAAAAATTAATAGGTTGATTTGAGTTGACCCAAGATTTGAGTTGACCCAAGTTTAACCAAATCAAATAAAATATTTATTTGATTAACTCAAAATCAACTATTTTAAAAAGATAATTATAGAAACTAATTTTAATTAAGGAAAAATGTTTTTCTTAACTAAATAGATTTCTTTTCAAAGCTTAGAGATTATGAAGATGAACATGAGGAGAAGAAGGCGATATTTAGAAAATATGTATTCTTGAAGTCGCTTTGTAAGTTTATTTCTTTATTTCAACGGTTGTAATTTAAAAATACTCAAAAGTCACTCGATCTATTATTAATTTATTTGATTGTTAAGTAATTATTTTAATTGTAATGTTTGATAACATGTCCATGCATTAGTCGATCACATGCCATACATGAAAATCTCTCACAGTTTTATTTAATTATGCATCGCATCTGTAGAAGCATGATTTATTAAGATTGTCCTAATATGTTTATATGAAATCAAATGCATGTAAACTGCTAGATTTTAATTAGTTAAAACTTGGTAATCACACCACAATAAGAGTTATAGTAACCTTTAGAATAACCGACAGTTTTATTAAAGTTTGATGAATATACTTAATTAGTTCATCTAAGCTCACCTAATTATGACTTAGGCATTTTAGAAGGTTAAATGAATTTAGACCAATGAGATTGACAAAATTGATTATTAAATATTCATAGGGTTATTATTTTGACTAGTAATTAATTTAGAGTTAACTAATTAGTTAAAATTGAAACACATAATCCTAAAATAGTGAGTGGGGGAATGTTGACATGTCAATGTAACCTACTATCTCCATTATTTGTACAACACCGTGAGGTATAATGAGGGTCTCGAGATTACTTTATTTCATCCCCCTAAGGAAGGTTTCAAGCTGTACCAATACCAACATTGGATTTTTAAGAAGATAGAAGAAAGTGATGTAGTTTAGTTTTGACCGACCCTAAGATGACATATTTTAAATCAAGTCATGGAATCTGAAATAATGGGTTACACTCACAAAGTCACAATTAAGATTTCATGTGGATAGTTGTAGCTTGACCAATCGAGCGATATCTTGAGATATTTTAAGTTTTAATTAATAAGGATGAGAATATCTCATAGACAGTCTGAGGTTAATCTGACTGACCCTAATGCAACACACTAATCATTGGGTTGTTTTATCATGACTAGTAAATGTTAAATTTTGTGTGTTTATTATGTTACATTCATACAACACGTTTACTTTTCAAATTCTAGATATTTACAATTATATTGAATCTTGTCTGTTTTAAATTTCAGTTATCATTATTATGTCTAGCATGGACAACATTATTACTGATTTACTCACTCTCGAAAAATTTAATGGTGATAATTTTGTATTTAGAAATCAAATATGAACTTAAAGCTAAGTTGTGAAACCATAAGTTCGTTCTTACTGAGGAATATCCTAAGGATCCCCCTGCTAGTGCCCCTAAGAATGTTAGAGACTAATATGATACTTGAATCATATCAAACAACAAGGTGGCGTGTTACATGCTTGTGAGCATGAATGATGTTCTGAGAACCAAGCATGAAAGCATGGAGACAGCCTATGGGATTATGGAATCTCTATAGGCGATTTTTTGACAGTAGTCTAATCAAAGTCGTCAAGAGGTTACTAGAAGCTGTATGAAAACTAAGATGAGACAGGGTACTTCTGTGCGAGAGCATATTTGAACATGATCAAAATAATGCACGAGACAAAAGTACATGGGGCGACCATTGATGAGCGGACTCAAGTTTGCATTATACTTGAGTCGCTCACACTAGCTTTTTCTACGTTGACGACAAAATATGTTATAAACAAGTTACAATTCAACATGACCCCTTTGTTAAATGAACTGTAGAATTTTGAGTCACTCAACCTGAGAATGACCAAAGAGGGCGAGGCAAATGTCGAGCAGAAACCTTCTTCCACTGTTAAAAGTACAAGAGAAAGAAGATCAATGGAAAGGGAAAAAGTAAGAACAAGAAATGGAAGAAAGCCAAGAGATCACCAAAAGTCAATAAAAATAAGAGAGACAACAAGCTTAAAGGAAAATGTTTCTACTATGGGGTGGAGGGGTCATTGAAAGAGAAACTGTAATAAGTATCTCTCCGAGCTGAAAAAATAAAGGTAAATATGATTTACTTATACTTCAAGCTTATTTAGTGGAATATGATTTATCATCCTGAATGCTTGATTCAAGAGCCACTAACCTTATATGTTCTACATCACAGATGCTTGATTCGTCAAGGGAGCTGACCGATGGTGAGGTCATCCTAGGAATTGTCAGTCATTATAAATCGAGTCTAGGTTTGGAACATTGGATTGCAGTAAAGTACATTCTCAAGTATCTTAGGAGAACGAAAAACTATATGCTTGTTTATTCAGTGAGACCTGAACCCCACTAAATATATTAATTCTTATTTTCAATCAGACAGTGACAGTCGAAAGATGACATCTGGCTCAGAAAATTCTATACTGATTTGGAATTAGTTTCAGATATGGACAAGCCACTGATCATGTATTGTTACAATAGTGGGGCAGTAGCAAATTCTAAAGAACCAAGGAGTCACAAGAGGGGCAAACACACAGAAAGGAAATATCATCTTTTGAGAGAGATCGTGCATCGATGGGATGTGACTCTTATAAAGATAACACCGGAACAAAATCTGGCTGATCCTTTTACAAAGACATTTCCTATGAAGTCATTTGTGGGTCACGTGCATAACATGAGATTGAGAGAAATGCCACATTTTCTTTAGGGTAAGTGGGAGATTGTTAGGGGGTATGCACTCAAAGCATATGTATTGACATTTTGATATAAATTTAATGAGGATTACATTTTTCTTATAATTATTCTTTTAAATTATTGTTGAATAATTTATACAAATATCTAAAAATTCCATATTCATTTATGACACTATGATCTTATATCAGTACGAGAGGATTAAAATCTTAGATAATGAATCAAATTGCCAGTAACATATTAAGATATGAAATCTTTAATGAATGGTTGCTAGTACGGTTGACTAAGCATTATGAATACATGTGATCTAGACACAGATCATTGATGGTGATAGACATTTTGGTGAAGATGCTTTATATAATGAGATTATATATGACTAGACCGATGTGAATTAATATCTTTATCAATGTGTCGTTTATCATAAAGATTTAATACACATCAATTTGATGATCATATGTAGATCAGTCTGAATCTTGAGTAGTCATGAACCCCTAATGCATGTTTACTGGATCGTTTGATTCATTCGTTAAAGTTTATTTGGAAAACAGGCTAGTGACTTTTATTTTGGAGATTCAGTGATTTAGATGACTGAGAACATGATCTTACAAGATTTAGAATCCAAGCTTTCCTAACGGATTGTATATTAGTTCTCTTAAGTGTTAATTCTAAAACTCAATGGTTATTGAGCTTAAATTTTTAATAAGATTATAAATTAGTCATCCACTCGTGGATTAATGGTATTTAAGAATATAGAGATAATTAGAAGAGTAAAACGGTAATTTTAACTAGTTATAATTTACGAATCACTAATTGGAGGACAAAACTACGTAAAATGGTTATATCAGTATACTACATGAGAATACCCTGTTAATACAATCTATAATCTCTAAGTGTGCAATTCTATATTTATATTGGAGTAATAATTAAATTAATAAATAATTTTATTTAATTAAAGAGTTTAATTAATCTGGTTTATAAGAGCTTATGATTATTTAATTAAAGAGTTTAATTAATAATCTGATTTATAAGAGCTTATGATTATTGGTTCATGGTCCCCAAGTCACCTCTGTACTGCGTAGTGTAAGGTGTGAATATTTCAGGACATGAGAAAAAGACTTACTTGTAAATGAATTTTTATTCTAGGGCAAGTATATAATTATGAGATAATTATTTGTGATTAATTAGTTAAGAATTAAATAACTAAATTATATATATAAGTAATTATAGATAAGTGAGATAAAATGTCTAATTTATGAAATTAGATAAGTAACTTATATTAGATAATAATTTAGATTAATTAAATCTGTTATTTATGAAATAATAGATATTTAGTTGATAGAGATAATTAGATATGTTAATTTTGAATAAACAAATATCTAGATATTTAATTTGATTGAAATAAATCTCTAATACGCGGTAATTGTCACGTGTCAATCACTGATTGGGTGTCAGGGATTGACATGGACTACTGTAGTGCCACGTGACACTACAGTAGTAGGTGTGCAACAATGTAGTGCGACATGACACTACAGTGGTGTCGTGAGGTACTGCAGTTATGCACAATAGCAGTGTGTCCCACTGCTATTGACAATTTTAAGACTAAATATTATTTTAATTATCTCAAAATATCTCATACGTCATTATCAAGAAAATATACATATATTATTCTAATGGCTTAAGATAGTGAATTAGTTCAATCAATAAGTTAAATCAGAAAAGAATAAGTTCATCAATCAAAAATTGAGAGAATAACACAATTGCTTGTGGTATTTTTTCTCTAAGATTAAGAGTTCATCAAAATCTCCAAAAAGAATCATAATCACGTTTTTTAGAAAATCATCTCACAAAAGTCATTTTCAGTAAAATCTCTAGATCTCATGTGTTAAGTACATCTAGAGATAGAATATTGTCTTCTTTATATTCTATGTGCCCACACACGTCCTAATGCATTGAGGATTTACTTGGATGATGGTGTTGATCTTGGAATCTACTGATCGTTGGAACAATTTCTTGAGAACAGAAAATCGATTGGTTTCGTGAGGACGCTTGATTTAGAATACAAGATGTATTTGATCACTAACCTTGTATGTCATTAATTTAATATTAAATATATAATGGATTCTTACTGATTGAAAAGAGTTTTCAATAAAAAGTTTTTTTGGTTATCGTAGCGTTGCGTGATTTTGTTTTATTAAAAGATTCAATTTTTGTTAAAAATTTAATTTTTAAAATGACCACGCGCCACATGCTCCTGCCACGCACGTGCCGCGACGACAAACACTTAGTTCCTTCTGAGAGTAGGATTTATGAACTGTCCCTCCAATGGACCTACACCCTTAATTCCTTTTGAGAGTATGACTTATGAACTGCCCCTCCCAAGGAATTACATCCTTAGTTTCTTATGAGAGTAGAACTTCTGAAATGCCCCTCCCAAGGACTTACCCTCTTAGTTCTTTTTGAGAGTAGGACTTATGAACTGCCCCTTTTAAGGACTTACGCCCTTATTTCTGTTGTTGTTATCAAAGATGAGGAGATAGCTGACAATAAGAAATTTTATGTAGAAAATCCTTGCGGCAAGAAACCTAGGGAAAATATTTACTATAATGCATTTTACAACTTCAAACAAAGTGTTTCTTTAAATGGGTTGCATTTCATGGCTTTGGCAGATCCATTCCCTCTTTCATTTTCAAATGATAGTATCTGATTCCACCTACTCCATTGATGATGTATGGCCCTTACCATTTCTCGTTTCCGTACTCTTTTCTGGAAGTAAGACTTTCTTTTCTGATTGTAATGGGCCATTCGGATCAGGGCTGCTTCTCGTCATTCTTCTAATTCATTGAGGATTTTTTTGAGAAGTTCTTCATTCTCTCATTCATCCAGTGCAGATCTTATAGTAAGGCTTCCAATCTAAATAAGAATTACTACTTTCGATCCAAAAATTAAAGCGAATGGTGTTTCGCTTGTTGTTTCTCTTGGAGTAGTTCTGTACGCCCATAATACCATTGGTAGTTCTTCTTGTTGGATCGAGTTTTAAAATTTGAGGAAAAATCAATGAACCACGAACGGTTCGTGGGCGGAAAATGAAAATTCTTTCACATCAACCATTGAATCATATTAAATATAAAACTTATTCTAATCATGCATATATTGATTGACGTATCAGAGATTTTATGTCTTGGTGGAATCTAATTGATTATCTCGTGTTCTTCGTTCTTCATAGAACTCGAATCAGTCTTCACACCAACAACCACTCGTAGGATTTAGAAGTATATTTCAATCGAATGTCGACCATGAATTGAGTGTAGGCTCTCAAAATAACTGGAGAAGAAAAATTGAATATTTCCTTCTCCCCCTTGGTTTTCGGCGACAACAGTTAGGGATGGGAGATTTTATCTGTTCTGTGTAACCACACACAATACTTAGGTTTAGGAATGCAACCCTATATTATAAATATCCAAAAATAATCCCCTTTACTTTGCTATTGCCGAAAATTACACATCTCCCTAGAGTCAATACTGTATTCAAATACATCAATCTTAATATATAAATTAAATTGATATCTATCAATTAATTAATTAATTTTATTGACTAACTATCTAACAATTAGAAAATAATAAATTAATTAATTTGAATATTAATTTTTCTTTTCACTACTTTAGTGATGATACCCATCATATATGGGTTTGTGAACTGTACCTTGGTCCAAAACATATTTTTGGTCCAATTGATGTTGTTTTTCATTTCTGTCCTTATAAGATATTCTTGAGATCAAATGGACCCACATGAATAAAACTATATGACTCAAATACTCAGTGATTTTATCTTCATAAATTTCTGATCTATTTAATCCTGATATTGTACGACTCCACTATAGGTCTGATGCCGAATCAACTTTCGATTCATGCAAGCTACATTTTTTGTTGGTGCAAACAAATACTTTTATTTCACGGTCCACAAAATATTTCAACATATTACCCTTCGTGAATATCAGTAATAAGAGTGAGATTTTACTGTTATATTCTCGTAGTTATTATTTACTTAACTCTTTTATTGACTATGAATAAGAAAGACATAATAGTGAATTGTCTTGTACAGTTCACCAAGTCTTATTCAATGATTCATTTCATCGAATACTTGGCCAAGTTAATTTATTCACACACCTATCACTAAAGCATAAGGTGATATTATTGAATTTGTAATCCCACCACGAATTTTCATATCTATGAATCACGCAACTCCAATAGTCGAGGTATTGTCCGCCAATTCCAACTCACTCCCTTGGCGTATCAAAGATCATAACTAACTAGGCAAAGTTTCATATTCACCTCAAGATTAAGGTAATTATAAAATACTCTTCAGGTGTAAAAATTAGATTTAGAGCTAGATAAACGGCTATACTTTAAACTAATCTTGTTACTGGTTTATTCAACATGTTACATAATATGTCAGTCAATTCTTAGAGTCTCCACTCCCATGCCTCAAGACCGGCATCCTTTGGTTCAACCTAACAGTCGTAATCATACTCGATTGCTCAGTCAATCCTAAGATAGTGAATAACATTATGAACTATTTCGAAAGAGTTTGTTTGGAAGACCCTTCTGTTTTTACTCTTCTTACGTTGATAATAGTTCCAAGACTTGAGTAAATTATAAACACACTTTAATTAATAGAAAATGTTAATTAATTGAAAACTTTCATCAATTCATTAAATTCAGTAATATAAAAAAGTTAGAGAAATAACTAAATAACCATAAATAGTTATTACATCATACTTTATGTACATAATTTTAACACTTCTACCCATCTCCCTTTCGCTGAGTTTAATCGTTTCTCCAAGCTGTCAAGTATGATTCGGTTTCACCTTTTTGATTGCCCGTTTCCCTGTGCAGAGTAAGGAGTAGAGAACTAGTTAGTAATCGTTAGTCCTTCATTGAAAGTTTTTATCATTTTTCTAGTGAACTGAAGCCCGTTGTTTGAAACGAGTATCTTTGGTATGCCAAATTTGCATATTATACTTTTTCACAGAAATCCATTTACTTCTTCTTCTTGTATTCTTGTGAAAGCTTCAGCCTCAATCCATTTGTTGAAGTAGTCCATTGATACTAGTAAGAAACATTTCTAGGCAGGTGCCATCGGAAGCGGACCGACGATGTCAAGTGCCCATTGCATGAAAGACCACAGACTTGTTATCATTTTCAGCTCACCAGGAGCCATCTTAGTGACTGAGTAAAATGTTGGCATCTATCATAACCCTTCACATATTGTTTGACATCTTGATGCATTTTAGGCCAGTAATATCTCTCGTTCAGGATTTTGTGAACTAGTGACCTTCGTCCAGTACGATTGCCGCATATCCATTCGTGTATTTGAGCCAAAACATATCGGGCCTCTTTTTTTTAAGCATTTTAAGTACGAGCCTGTAAAGGATTTTCTATACAATAGTCCAGTTATTAATGTGTACCTGGTGCTTTGTTGTGGTACTTATTTGGCAATGAGCTTATCCTCTGGAGGTATTTCCTTTTCAAGATAATAGACTATGTCATCTTGCCATCTGAGCTCCGTCTCAACCTCCACATCTGCTACGTTGTTCAAGGGGAGCGATATACTTGGTTTTTCTAAAAATTCCACGGGTACGTTTCTCTTGTACGAGAGTTACAACGACGACCCTAAATTTACTAGCGCGCAGGCATGCCTATTCTCAGTTCTTGGAATCTGTTGGATTTTGTAGCTTTATAATGTGCCTAGCATGTCCTTTGTCTGTTGTAGATAACTCACCATCATTTCATCTTTCGCTACATATTTGCCTATGACGTGTTTCACAATCAACATGAAATTACAAAATATTTTTACATTTGTTACCTTATATTCCTGTAGCAAAGATACTCTCACAATTAGCACTTTGTATTCTGCTTCATTGTTCGACGCGTTGAATCCGAAGAAGATTGAATGCTCTAGTGTTTCTCTAAATGAGGTTTGTACTACTACCCCAACTCCTACTCTTTTACTGTTTGAAGCACCATCGACATACAGTTTTCAAAATTCATTTTCAACTTTTTTCCTGAGGCTTCTGGTCGACTCCTTCTTCAGTGAAATCTATTACATCTATTAGTGCCTGCCGTTTAATAGAAGTTTTGGGTTCATTGCGAATTTCGTACTAGCTTAACTCGATTGACCACTTCGCCATCCTCCCGCTTACCTCTGGAGCATGCATGAGACTTTTAATAGGTGAGTCTATTACCACTTTGATGCTTTGTGCTTGAAAATATGGTCTTAACTTTCGTACAACAGTTACAATTGCAGTACTAACTTCTCCATCTGTTTGCATCTCGTCTCAACCGCTACTAGCCTCTTGCTTATAAAGTATATGGGTTTATGATTCCTTTCTTCCTCCCTAATGAGTATGGCACTGACGACTACTTTAGAAATGATAGCCTATAGCAATAGTTGTTCACTAGGTACTGGTATAGAGAGCAGGGAGGGAGTTGTTAGGTATTTTTTTATTATGCTAAGAGCTTCCTCATATTCCTTGTTCCATCCGTCTATAGAGTTTTTTCTCAATTTTTTGAAGAATGGGTTGCACTTATCCGTAGACTTTGAGATGAATCTGTTCAAGGCGGCTAATCTTCCGTCAACCCATGTGTCTCTTTTCAGTTCTTTGGAGATTTCATCTCTATGATTTCCTTTACTTGGTTTGAAGTTACTTCTATCCCCCACTGCGCACCAAATGTCCGAAGAACTTTCCCGCAGCTACCCTGAACGTGCAATTTTTCGGATTCAGCTTCATGGAGTTTTTCTTTAGGACTGAAAAAGATTCTTCGAGATCCCAGACTTGGCCCCTCATTTCTTGATTTTGAACAACATGTTATCCACATAGGCTACCATGTTTCTTTCGATTTGTTCATGAAAGGCTTTTTTCACAAACCTCTGGTAAGTTGCAGCTGTATTTTTCAAGCCAAAAGGTATAACCTCATAACAATAGATACCATATTCAGTAATGAAATAAGTTTTTTCTTGATCAAGTAGAAGCATTTTCACCTGATTTCATCTGAAGTATGCGTCCATAAAGCTGAGAAGTTCGGGTCCTGAAGTGGCGTCAACCATCTGATCTATCCTTGGCAATAGATAATCATCCTTGGGGCAAGCTTTATTTAAATCGGTGAAGTCCACGCAGATTCTCCATTTGTCATTTTTCTACCGTACCATCACCACATTGGCCAACCACTCTAGGTATTTGACTTCTCAGATGAAACCACTCGCCAAGAGCTTTTCGACTTCTTCCTTGATTGCCTTATTCTCTTCTAGGGCAAAACTTCTCTTCCATGCTTCACTAGTTTTATGGCTGGATCTGTATTTAGCTTGTGACAAATAATTTCTTCGGGAATACCCGGCATCTCTTACACCGTATTCGTAGGCACATCCTTGTTTTTCCATAAAAATTCCATCAATCCTTATTTTTTATCTTTTTCGAGGCGGGCACTGACGTTCGTCATCTTCTGCCTTCCTTCTTCCAAACATACAAGTTATGTTTCTTCTCCCGCTTCGTACATAAGGCCATGTTACCCGTCTTCTTGGGATTGCTATAAATCCACGTGCCGCTTGCCTTCTGTTACTTCTATAGCTTTTTTCTTGACAAATTCTAGAGTGGTCAAAGAGTAGTTGCGAGCAACAACTTGATCTCCTCCTTTTGTTTTAACTCCCTCAGGTGATGGATACTTCAGTACTTGGTAGAAAGTCAAGAGGATTACTTTCATCTTGTGGAGCCAGGTCCTCCCCATGAAAAGTATTGTACGGGGATGACATGTCTAAGATCATGAACTCGGTCATGTAGTTAAATGGTAGTGCGTTCAGTGGGAAAATGAGGGTTCCTTCTGAGTAACTAATGGCTTTGTTGAAGCCTATAAGTGGTTGTGAGGTTGCTTGTAGCTTCTGTTCTCCCATTGAAATTTTCTCCAAGGTCACTCGATATAGAATGTTCACAGCATTCCCGTCGTCGACCAAGACTCTCCTCACTAAGTATTTTCCAACTTGTATTGAAATGACAAAAGTATCGTAACACCCTTCCTGTTCTAAATCTAGGTCATCAAATATTAACGAGGGATTTATGCTGAAACTCGAGGGCCCTTCCAGGCGTTTCTCTAGTATCGACTTCTTGTAGTACATTTTTATTTCCTTCCTAGTTGTCCCTTCATGTTTCATAAACGCAATAATCGTGTTGACGATATGGAGAGATTGTTTCCCGTTGTCCCCCCAGTGATTATCCTTTTCAACTTCCCATTTTTGTTCCTCATTTTTCATAAACTGGCGGAGATACCCGTCTTTAATCAGCTGCTTGACGTAGTCTTTATGTTGGAAATAGTCATTTGTGTAATGCCCGCTACTCTTGTGAAGGAGCAGTTTTGTCTTTATCTTTGAAATGCAGTTCTTTTGCGAGTGGGCTGGTCACTTCAGCCAAGGCTTGTCTTTGATCATGTCTAGGATTTGGTTTACCTGAATGGTCAACGATGTGTAAGCCTTGTCCTCTAGGTGTATTCTATCTGAGCCCCATATTTGGTACCCCATTATTTCTGCTTACTATTTCTTCCATTATATCTTTCCGTTCTGTCAGACTTTCTCCTCATGGATCTCGAACTCCTTTCACGCTTCCTTGATTCCTCAGTCTTCCATTGAGCTGCTTTTAGTAGGCTTCTTGTCTCCTATTCCAGAGTAATGTAGGCTTGCGCCAGTTGAAAGGTTCCTGCCATGGACAACGATTTCATCTTTGATAGATCTTCAAACAAGGGTTCAGGTATAACATTTGCCTGAAGGCCAATTGAAAGGTTCCTAAATTTGTGGCTGTATTCCCGTAGCGACTACCTCTCTTGGCGAAAATCGTCAAGAGATACTCTGTGTCTTCCATAATCGCCCGATAGGTGGCGTACTGTTCTAGGAAGACAAAGGACATAACAACAAAATTAGTTATCGAATGCATGGGGAGCGAATGATACTATTTCAAAGTTGTCCCGTCCAGGCTGGTGGAGAACATCCTGCACATCAGTTTATCATTGTGTTGATATAATGCCTCTACTTGTCTGAACCATCGGAGGTGGTCTACAGGTTATGTTTTCCCTTCGTAACATTTGAATTTGGGGGCCTTGAATTTTTTAGGTACGGGTGACGTCAGGATTTTGGGGCTTAATGGAGTACGGGTGAGGGATTAGAGATCGGTCTTTCCCGCATTTCCTTGGTTTATCATCTCCATCATTTTCCGCTCCAAAAAATCCTCTACCACCTCTTTCGTTATGACCCAGAACTGACGAGCTTCTTCCGTAGCCTCTTTCACGTGGTTTTGTGATTGGACTTCTACTTCCTCTCATTGTACGTTTCTGTTGTTCTCGTGGTTCTCCTGTCTTACATCTTTCCTGTTTCACCCCGAGTGGATTTCTCGTTCATCGTTATTCATCCTTTGACTTAATTCAGCATGTTTCCTTGCCCGCTCTTACTGAAGTGTGTTGATCTGGTCCTGCACAGTCTGCCATGCGCTGCGCAGTGCATCCATGTTCCTTCTTTCCATTTTTTGCATCCCATTTAGGACTGTTTGCAGCATTTCTGTCATTGCGGTTGGTTGATCTCGTTACCCTCATTCCGGGGGTGGTTTTCTTGAGCATTTTCTCTCAACTCTCAATGAAAGCACCAAACTGTAAAGGATTTTCCTTCGCATTTGCAAAAGTTATGAAGACGGTGATGAGAGAAGAGAGAAGAGTAAATGCTATGTGTAAAACTTTTGCTTGTATTCAATCTCCCTTTCATTTATTACATGAGTTTGTATTTATAGATCCCTTTCAGGACATTTAAGATATTAATAAGAAAAAGGAGGGAATGGCCTCACTCCCCATTTATTTTCAATAGTGTTATCTTGCACCTAGGATTATCCACATGCTTGTGGGATCTTTCTCAAATGTGGTCCTCATACCTTGTGTGTTTCTTTCAACTACTATGTTGACTATATTGTCTTTATAACTGTCGAATATAATCGTAACCGTCTAATCGTTCCTGTAGCTCTGATTTTCCTCTTTCCGTTTTCCAACGGTGGAGATTTACTCACCCCCTCTTGATTGGTTCTCCTTCATTCACGTGAGATGGTGAAGATTTATACCTGTTTAGATATAGTTTGTTTCTAATAATGGCAGCCAAAGGTGAAAGCAAATCAGGTGCTCTTTCAAAGCTCTTATATCTGATTTTGCAATATTAAAACAAATGCTTCTTTAATTGGTACGCACTTTCTAGATATGTTTAGAAGCTCTTGTAAATAACTTTATGATTTAAAAAAAAACTTAGTAAAACGACTTCATGACACATTTATAAAAGTTTTACATCTCACTAAAATCAAAGGAATCAACTATGAATGACATATACTAAGGATTAGCAAATGTTTTTCGAATCTATTGGTTAAAAGGGGAAAATTTAGGAGTAGTAGTGATTTCTGAGAAATCTTTTTAAAAGAATCTAAAATAGATCTTAAAATAGTTTTATTTTCTTTTGGAGAACAAAAATTATTTGGTGAGTAAAAATAACAAAAATGTTTTTTTTTGTGATATTGGGAGTCCTGATAAATATTTTGTATGGAACTTAATGGTTAATTTGGGATGGGAAATTGATACCCTTGTGGAGAGGATTACTACATGTAATACATGGTACTGGGCAATGTATAACATGCCCCAATGCGGAGGACACTGATTTGGGTATGGAAAGCTAGTAGAAATGGTGAGTTTAGCACTAAATCTACTTATTTTAGCTTGACATGTTTGATTTTTGAAGTACTGTTAGGTATAGAGAATGACTGGTTCTAGCTCAAGGATTTGGCTTAGATCGTTAGTAGAATCCACAACTTTGAAGGGCTTGTTCAGTTTAGGAAGAAAAGAAGATGAAACTAAACTAACGGAATCAAGGTTGACATAGCATCATTGACGCAGCTAAGCTAATGGAGCCATGGTTGATAGAGTCAAGGTTGACGGAGCCAAAGTCAACGGAGCGCCGATTGTTAAGCTACCCTGATGGGGTAAATGGCACTAGTGCATCATGCACTAAATTTTCCTCGGTATCACTTCTCGTGATCACCGTTCCAATGGCGCGTGAAAAATTTCAAGTCTGAAAAATGAATGTGTTTCCCACAGACAACGCAAAACTGTAGATATTGAAAATCTACTGTCAGAGGTGTTGCAACGCGTCACCATATAATTAGATGATAAACCTGAGAATAAGATAAAAAGAGAGAACATAAGAGTATCAACTTGACACTGGTGTAGTGTCTAGCCAATTAGACTCTGAGACTCAAATCAGTAATGATTTTGACAGCGTGAGGTTAGAGAGCTCGATAATGAATATCTGATTAATGAGTTAGGCACCTTATATTCATAAAGAGAAATAATTGATTTTCTATAGTGGACCAAAGAGTCTGGGCCAGTGAGACTGTTCTAATGACTTTTGAGCTTATGAGCTGAGACTTGGTGCCAGTCAATTTCAAGCCTCCACAACTATGTATAGTTACTTGGTTAGAACTAGTAGTTATCCTCAGCTATAGTTCGGTCAGTTTATGGTTTTGTTTCTGAATTTTCTTTGTGGCTTAATTTTTAGAGTTCTTGTGGTATATCCTTTCTACACACGTAAATAGTTTTATGTACTTATATAATTTTATTTATAAAAAGAAAAGAAAAGAAAACTCTTTTTTGTTTCGAAGAATTGAAAAGTATATGTTTGTGTACTTTCCTTTAGTATGTTGAGCTGTAATTTACATATTTTAGTCGTGTTAGTTAGTATTTCTTCTTACTATTTGAGGATGTATTGTTTGTTGGATCCTTAATGAGCATATCAAGAAGTTTCTAATTTTATATTCCTTCCCTCTCTCACATATCTTTCCTCAGCTAGGGGTCATTTGTTTTGGGTGTATCTTGATAACAGAAAAGTGAAGAAGTACCTTGTTTGATTGTAGAATGAAAGAACTTTTTAATCCTATTTTTAGGGTATTTAAACCCCTCAAAATTGGAGGGTATGAGGATTCCTAGCATCTTCTATAACAAAGCATTTCTATTTGTCCAAATTGTCCTTGCCTCTTCAGTCATTACTAACCACATCTTCGTTCTTCTTTCTCTCATCTCACTAACTCTATGACCTTCATTGCACTTCGTAGTTATATTTGCTATTATTTTCTTCTTGGTTGCATCATATTTATTGGGTACTTTGTAGCAATTAATACATTATCTCGCCTAAAGTTACCACCACTCTCTCTCTCTCTCTCTCTCTCTCGCGTCACAATAGCCTACTTTCTATTTGAATAATCCATTATTTTTAGAAATGGATGAGCCTAGCTTTCAGAAACCCATGCCTTTTATTTTTAGAATGTGTTTATTTTTGGCGTTGATGATATATTCTACTTTTTAGTTAAATTGTGTTAAGTATATGTTATGGTTGATAATGTATTTTTCTTCTTAAAATTAGTGTTGATGTCCAAAATTTGACAAAAGCCTACACAAATAATCCAACCCCCATCTAATACTGAGGAGAAGGTTGAGATGGGCTGAACCTGTCATATTGCTAAATAAAAGAGTACATGAGATGCTCACTCAAGCCAAGCCCAGAAGAAAAAAAAAGAAAGAGAGGCCTGGGCTCGAAAAGCAACAAGAATCCTCAGTATCACGCTCAGTATCCGTGATACTGAGGAGGACCAGATGCAGAGAAAAGAGGAAGAAGAAATATGCGGAAGAGAAGAATCGGGAAGGCAATCCTTGATAATTAATTTTGACTCGCCAAATGGGGAAAGGGAGGTGATCTCCCATGAAGGGAGAATCCACCCAAAGGAGAAATAACTAGAAAATGCACCATACTCGACCTATTGCAGCCCTCACACGAGCGAGATGTTGATTTACGACTCAAATGATCAAACTAACTAGTGAGACGACATGAAGACCCTTGGCGCCAATGTCCCGTGTAAAAACGCCTATAAAAGGATAACGGATGCAAGGAATAATGCAAGAATGAAGAGACAAGCAAAATACTCCATTGAAGTAACTCTAAAAATTTCCATACAATTAGAGACTTCAAGCCAAGCTTTAGCCATAAATTTATGCAAGAAATATTTCTGAAATAAAGAAAGAGTGACAAAGAAGTTCTGAAAGTCTAATAGATTTTGTTTGATGTTTCCGTGATCTTGCACTCGATTTTTGTGACAAACAGGATGATGAGGCTTATCATTCTTGAATATGCATCAATGATATCATGGTTGCTCATTCTGTCTTTGGTATTATTCAATTTTATGATACTTTTTTTTGTCAAAGTTACATTATAAATTCTAACGAGAATGTGAGAATATAACTCGAACACACAACCTCTAAGATATGAGTGTGAGAGTTTAACCAACTGTACTAATCTAACCTATACTTAAATTGTGCAATATTAGATTTTCATGACCTTGATTAATGCGACATTGTATTCAATGACGTTATCATGGGCTGTTGGTTGTCGCCCATCCCATGAAGTTTGGGAATCACTTAAGAAGAGGTTCTCTTCTCTATCTAGGATAAATATCATCCGGCTGAAATCAGAGTTACAATTTGTTACAAGGAAGTTTACAGAAACAATTGATGTGCATGGTTGACAAATTAAGGAACTCAAAGTTAAATTGGCAGTTGTTTCTATTGTAATTAATGATTCTCATTTACATTGTTAATGGTCTTCTTCCAGATTACAGTGCTTTCTGAATCTCAAAATATCCTCTAAACAAGTCAGGATAAAATGGTTAGTTTTAATCACTCGCATCCCGAAGCATCACAATGTAAACAATCTGAAGAGGGGGAGAATTGAGATGCACGTGGCTATATGTTAAAGAGTGTAGCGGAACCGTAGATTATCTGTCACGATTTAATCTCAGACGTGGATTTCAAATCCTCATTCAAAAAAGGAGATTTTGTTTACAATAATAAATGCCTATTTAAGAAATCAGAATAAGCTAACGGTCGAATTTACCTTTCCCTTCACAATCACCGACAGGCAGAGAGAACGAGAGATGACGAAGAGAAAGCAAAAACCAGATGAAACCTCAAAAACCCTAATCCCAAAGGAAGAAGACGATGAAGAAAAAGAAGAATCGGAAGAAAGGAACAAAGAGGGGAAGCGTTTCTTTGCGTGTTATTTACTTGCCTCTCTCAGCCCCCGTCACAAAGGCCATACCTATATCGGGTTCCCATTTTCGTCTATAATTAATCTATTAGCTTTTCCTTTCAATTCGAAATAACAATTTATTCCCGATTGATTCTATTCTTTAATTGGTAAACTAGATTCTATGTTTAGTTTATCTTTTTCGCTCTTAATTTGAGACTTTAGATTTTTTTCTTAAATGTTGTAAGTGAAGAAGTTGATAATATCTATGGAAGACTGTAGAATCACTGCTGGTTTACTAACCTGTCGGGTAATTGCGGTGAAATGGCAGATTCACAGTGAACCCAAAGCGTCGAATTAGGCAGCACAATGGAGAGATAGGAAGCGGAGCATGGCGGACTAAGAAGAAAAGACCTTGGGAGATGGTCCTTTGCATTTATGGCTTCCCAACTAATGTCGCTGCTCTCCAGGTTCTTTCTTTTAGGACATAAATTTCAAGTTTTAACGCTCTGTCTAACTAATGCTAATGGTTACCATGATTTATTTGTCAATTTATGCCCCTTCCTTACTGTTCTTGTAGTAATTGTGAATCTGATTTGTTTCTCTTGTTCTTATAGTATAAACTGAGCTTTTTTCCACCTGATGCATTTGGAGTGACTTGGACTTTGATTTTTGAATGTATTTTGATTTCTTATGAAATAGCTTGCATCTTTGCCATTGAAATGTTGTGATTACGATGATTTTTTTATTGAAGTTCAATATTCAAATGTCCACAAATTATTTTCATCAAGAAGGAAAATGTTATCTTGTTCAACCCAATTTTGATATAATGAATGCTAACAAAGTATTATCTTGGATCCCGTAAAATATACAGTTTGAATGGGCGTGGCAGCACCCTAATGAGTCATTGGCTGTAAGGAAGGCAGCTTCGAGCTTTAAGTCTCTCTCAGGAATTGCCAACAAGGTCAAACTTGCATACACAATGCTTAGCCTCTCAGCTTGGAGTAGGTATATGGCCTTATTTTTCTTGAAAGTGGTAGGCATAATATCTAGGAACTAAGTTGGTGTTTGGTTCAGAAGAACGGAATAAAAATGCTACTGAAAATGGAAAAATTTTAGTTGGGGGGGGGGGGGGGGGG
>QANY01003576.1:603586-688423 GCA_003255025.1 Datisca glomerata
GGGGGGGGAATTAATAGAGAGAATTAAAGAGTAGAAATGTAAACTAAGGATGGAGATAAAAGAATGAGGATTCACACAAGCATGAGAAAAAATATAAGGAACTCCCCGTGTATTCTCATTCTATTACCTTACAGTCAATTGAACCAAGTACCACCAAACTGTCAAATATTGAAGATTTCTCTTTCTATGTAGCTTGAATATCACGGTAAACTATTTCTCAACAAAGTATACAAAGTGTTCTGCTGGATGTCCAAGGTTGCCTGAACAAATGACTGTCCAAGTCTGCCCCATTGATGACCTACCATGCTATACTGAAATAGATGGAAGCTCAACTCAAAGTGAAGAAAACTCAGGTGATGAGAATGAATGTGAAGAAGAAGCTTGTATCAGTGATGTCTTCAGACAAGGAACATATTTAGATTCAATGCTTCCCAATACAGTGAATCACCCAATAGATAATGATATAACTTGTGAATCAAGTGGGTTCATTAGAAAATTAGGAGAAGATTTTGAAGAGCCACTTATGTTTACCGAGCTGGAGACGAGAACTTCTATACTTGCTGGCTCTCTTAGTACTGAAGTAGTTTCTGAAGAAACAGATATCGATAAACCAGCAAGAAGGAATTTGTCCAATGGAGTAGTTCATGTTGTGCCTTACAACGTGGAGGTAATAGATGTGTCGACTCCATCTCCTGATTGTAGAACCAGTTCATGTCGCAAGAAGAGAAGAGTTTCGTCTTTGTTTCCCGAGATCATTGACTTGACTAAATCTCCTTGTTTTGTCCAATTATAAGATGTTGGATATTCATATTTTAGAGGATGTGAAATGATGATTTGTGTGAAAGCCATCTACAGCTCGATAGTTTTTTATGTGATAATAATGTTATTGTTGGCAAGATTTTCTTTGTTAGTGTTTGCCCATGGACATCGATGCTTTTCTATTTGTGGATATTGCTTGAAAGAATTCGAGAGCATATATTGTGATCAAATCTTGACTTCTCAACTCTGTCGCAACGTGCGACGCGGAGCGGCGATTAAAAAATTCATTTTTTTAAAGAAAAAAGAAATTTAGAGTCGCTACCAATCATTTTAAGGTGTGATTGGTCACCTAATTTTAAGATGAAAATTTTTTGTCTACGAAAAGTTGGTTCGGGAGTCGTTTGTGTGTGAGAAAGGTATTGGCACCTCACAACACCCGTTATAAAATGCTTACCAAATTTAATCAAATACTATCCAATTTTTTTATTTTAAGGCAAATGTTAAAGAGATTCATTTTTGAATGTCCCATTTGATGTATTTTGTATCATCAAAATGAACAAAATAAAATACTTTTAATGGGTGGTTCAAAGACCATTGAAAAATGATTTTTTGTATTCTTATATCTTTTTAAATCAAAGCATTATTAGAGTTATTCTCGGTATCCCAAAAATAACTCCTCACCTCAGTAGTTCGAGAAGTTTGGTATCCCAAAAATCTCAAAATCCATCGTCGGCTTTGTTTAGTGAAAATTAAATAATAGAAGTAACAAAATCTAAATTTAATTATTAAAATTATAATCCACACATACATAAACATTAATTATAATAATAAGGAAATAATGCAAGAATCGCATTATAAGCATGACGATGCAAGAATGCTAAATAAGTAAATATGTAAAAAAAATAAATGTTAATAATTACAATGAAAGGGAAGTAAAAGAATAGAGATAAGTTATAGGATGTCAAATTATAGAAAACATAAAATGTTGAGATTATATAAAACATGAAAAAAACAATAATGCAAGAATAAAGTAAAAAACCATATTATGTAATAAATGAAAGAAAAAAAATTAAAAAAAACAAATATATATAGCAAGAGCTGCATTAGGAATACTTTCCTCTGTTGCAACAGAGGAAAAGCTTTCTCTGTTGCACCCTTTTTTTATAATATAATATAATAATAATAATATTATTATTATTAAATAAATAAATTGAAAAATAAACAATATATTTCTTTAACATGAATATGTCTCTTTTTTTTACTACTTAGTCTACTAATTATCATTTTTCTTTCTTTCCCTCATTAGTCATTGCTAATCAAATAGTAAAGAGGATGATAATTAGTTCAAATAAGTGTCACAAAATGATGAACATAATATTTTAAAAAAGAAAAAACTTTGTAGGAAAATTGAAACTTTCACAACTTAGATATTTGCATAATTTTGTATAGAGGTTTTACTCTCTATTTTATGAATTGTTATATGTAAGAAAATTATCCTAGGAGATCTTTGCATCAAATGTACACTTTCAACCCATTAAAAGGGTTGATTCACATTTGGTTAATTTTTCCACCCCTCAAAAGCTCTATCATCATCTTCATTAATTAAGTTGATGACAAAGACATCTCAATATCCAACTTGTAAAGAATGCATCAAAGCATGAAATTAAAATGTTAAGATTTAAATGAGGAGAAATGATAAAAAATGAACAATTCACTTATGTATAAAAAATACAAAAGATATCAACTACATTCATATGAAGAAGAGAGATGAACAAAATATATTATAAGCAAATGTACCAAACAATTAAGCTACCTTAAGAAAAAGAATGGAAGAAGATGAAGATAATAGAAGTGTAGAACATCTTCCTCTCTCTAAAATCACCTCTCTTTCTCCCTCCAACCCCTCTCTTTCTCACTCAAAAAAATGACTTCCCTTTTTTACTCCAAAGAGACATCCTCTTAAGTGAAGACTTCATCCCTATTTATAGGCAAAATTAGGGTTTGTCTTTTTTACTTTTAGTCTTTTTTTCAATTTTTACTTTTTAGTCCTTAGACCACTTTTCTTATTTTAGTATTGGATTAGTTTTTAAATTATACATATAGTCTTGGATTATTATATGAGCTAAAATATAAAGCATGTATATTTCATGTATTAGACCGGATAAAATACGGTATCTACAGCTGCCCCCCTTTGAGCACGCTTCTAATCTCAGAATGTGTACAAAGGCGTAGATAAGTATTTTGATCGGTACAATAATATATGAAATAGGGAATAGAAACCTCGACTAAATAAGGCTCTATGAGATGGAATGGGAGCGAAATGGACCTGGATAGACACAGGCTTCGACTTCGCTCAATGCGGGTTCGATTTAACTGAGATATTTGAAAGGAAACGGACCTGGTTGGATGTAAGCTTCAACCTTGACTCAGTGCGGGTTCGATTTAACCATAGATATTGAAATGGACCAGGCGCTGACACCGGGCTTCGACCGTGACGAAGTCGGGTTCGATTTAACCGAAGATATTTGAAAAGGAAAACGAACCTGGGTGGATGCAGGCTTCGACCTCGACTCAATTCGGGTTCGATTTAACCATATTAATTGAAAAGGAAATGGACCTGGCGCTGACACCGGGCTTCGACCTCGACTCAATTCGGGTTCGATTTAACCATATTAATTGATGTTGAAGTTGACTTATGCAAGTCTCATGACAACAAAAGCTAGACTAATGCATGCTTTAAATGTTGGAAAGTCATGTGTGAATTTCGAAAGAATATCATTAAGTGATTCATGCACCTGAATTTGTCAGAACAACTAATGTGGTGTATGTCTATGCATTGTAATTCTTGAACATAAATGTAAAGTAGTGATTTTGAATGCGTGCATGCTATGCATGATTGTGAACCTTTATAAGAAAATTATATGATGATTTTTAAACATATCCAACACCCTTTAGAACAATCACTTGTCCTAGGATCATGGACTCACAATGAAGTATCGAGCATATTTTTAGGAAAATGATACATCCTTATTTATTAGTTTATGCCCCAGTATTTGGCTCCATGTCAGTGGTGAATAATTTCTCTGCTTCTCTTCTGTACTTCTAATTAGGTAATCCTCCAATTGCGCTTTAGCTTTTGTCATGCGCATATTGACCTTCCTCGTGATGACTTTTTAGATTTTACTTTGCAATCAGATCACCTTTCTTAGTTCCAATTTTTTTTCAATTAGCTTTCAACTAACCAAGTTTATTCTTCTGAGTTATTTCAAGAGTAATTAATGATATCTTAGAACTGAGAGGAATAAGAAATAATGGAAATAAAGAGAAGATGAAGTATATGTATTTGTCAACTGGGAAAGAAAGAAGAAAAAAAAAGGCTCTTCATTGATGATGAACAGTGTTTATAAACGATTGGTTTGGAAAAAGAAAAGAGAAGAAAAAAAATGTAAGAAGAATTTCTTCAGTATTCGAGACAGCTTTAACATTTTTTAACTTCATTTTCCATACTTAGAGTGGTCAAACGAAGTACTTCTTGACTGCATCAGAATTAACCGTGTGCGGTAAATCATCTCCATCCATGTTTGTTAGCATGAGAGCTCCTCCCGAGAAAGCCTTCTTGACAATGAAAGGTCCCCCATAATTTGGGGTCCACTTCGCTCGGTGATCCTTTTGATATGGGAGTATCTTTTTTAACACCAAGTCTCCTTCTCGGAAACATCAGGGTCGCAATTTTTTGTCATATGCGTGCATCATTTTTCTTTGATATAATTGCCGTCTACATAATGCAGTCAATCTTTTTTCCTCGATGAAATTCAATTGCTCATGTCGTGTCTGTACCCACTCTGCTTCTTCTAATTTCGCCTCCATTAAGACTCTGAGGGAGGGAATTTCCACCTCAATTGGAAGGACCACTTCCATGCCATATACCAAAGAGAATGGCGATGCCCCAGTTGATGTTCAGACTGATATGCGGTACCCATGCAGTGCAAACGGGAGCATCTCATGCCAATCTTTATAAACCTCCGTCATCTTCTCTATGATCCTTTTTATGTTCTTATTGGTTGCTTCCACTGCTCCGTTCATTTTCGAACGAGAAGGAGACGAATTATGATACTTAATTTTGAATTGCTCACATAATTCTTTCATCATCTTGTTATTTAAATTTATCTCATTATCTGTGATGATCCTTCCAGGTAGACCATATCAAAAAATTATCTCCTTTTTAATAAACTTAACAACCGCACTTCTGGTTACACTTGAATAAGAACTTGCCTCCACCCATTTGGTAAAATAATCTATATATACCAAAATGAAACGATACCCGTTAGAGGCTTTGGGTGTGATGGGACCAATGACATCTATGCCCCACATAGAGAACGTCCAAGGCGCGACCATTACATGTAAAGGGGATGAGGATACGTGAATTTTATCCGCATAAATTTGACATTTATGACATCTCCTGGCGTACTTGATGCAGTCAGATTCTAGAGTTAACCAATAATATCCTGCTCTTAAGATTTGTATGGTCATCATATATCTATTAGCATGAACTCCACAAATTCCCTCATGAACCTCCTCTATGATTTGATTCGCTTCCATTGCATCAACACATCTTAAAAGCATCATATCACGGTTTTTTTTGTAGAGTATTTCACCATTCAAGAAGAAACCCATGGAAAATCTTCTAATAGTGCGTTTATCATTCTCAGAAGCTTTGGATGGATATCCTCCATTCTTTATATACTGTTTGATGTCGTAATACCAAGGTCTTGTGTCTAGCTCTTCTTCAATGCTCATACAGTGAGCAGGAAAATCTCGCCTCTCAATTTTTATGGGTTGAACTTCTTCCTTAAAGTCTGCAGCAAACATGGACGCTAAAGTTACCAGCGGATCTGCGATTTGATTATTCTCTCTGGGTATATGATCAAATGAGATCACTTCAAAAGTTTGACTTAACTTAGTGACATATTTTTTATAAGGTATTAGCTTAGAGTCTCTAGCTTCCCATTCTCCGTTTAGTTGTCGTTTCACCAATAGCGAATCTCCGTAAACTAGAAGCTTCTTTATCTTTATATCACAAGCTGCTTGAATTCCCATGGAACATGCCTTATATTCTGTCACATTATTTGTACAGTCAAAGCATAGTTCTGCCGAGAATGGAAAAAAATTCCTTTAGGTGATATGAGGATTGCCCCAATTCCATGCCTTACATCATTGGATGCACCATCAAATAACATTGTCCGCAATTTTGGGCCTGCAGATTCTTCTTCATTTTTGAATATGACTGAAACGCTCTCATCAGGGAAATCAAACTTCATAGGCTCATAATCTTGCATTGGTTGATCTGCCAGATAATCAGCAAGTACGCTTCCTTTTATTGACTTCCTCGTGACATAAACAATATCATATTCTGTGAGTAACATTTTCCATTTAGCAATCCGTCTAGAAAGTGATGGCTTTTCAAAGATATACTTGATAGGGTCCATCTTTGAAATTAACCAAGTGGTGTGGTATAACATGTATTGTCTAAGCCTATGAGCAACCCAGGCCAATGCACAACACGTTTTTTCCAACATCGAATAATTAGCCTCATAATTTGTGAACATTTTGCTTAAATAGTATATTGCTTGTTCTTTCCTTCTAGAAGCGTCATGCTGACCAAGTACGCAACCCATGGATTTTATGTTACTATAAGATATAAAATGAGTGGACGCCCTGGAGTTGGAGGAACAAGTATGGGTGGATTTTGCAAGTATTGATTGATCTTCTCAAAAGCAATTTGACAATCATCATTCCATCCTTCTGTATCACTTTTACGGAAAAATTTAAAGATAGGTTCACAAGTTACAGTTAGCTGTGAGATGAAACGGGCTATGTAATTTAATCTCCCTAAGAAACCTCTAACTTCCTTTTGAGTTTGAGGTGGTGACATATCAATGATGGCTCGAACCTTATCAGGGTCAACTTTTATTCCTTCCTTGCTCATGACAAAACCAAGCAGTTTCCCTAAAGACGTTGCGAATGTACATTTTGTCGGGTTAAGCTTTAACTGGAACTTTCTCAACCGTCTAAATAGTTTTTGTAGAGTGACCGTATGCTCTTCTCCTTGACGTGATTTGGCAATCATATCATCAACGTACACTTCAATTTCTTTATGCATCATATCATGAAATATGTTACAATTGCCCGCTGGTAAGTTGCCCCTGCATTCTTCAGACCAAATGGCATAACCTTATAACAAAATGTACCCCACAAAGTTATAAAAGTCATCTTTTCACGGTCTTCAGGAGCCATTTTGATTTGGTTATACCCCGAAAAACCATCCATTAAAGAGAAGGTTGAATGTCCTGCAGTGTTATCTACTAAGACATCGATATGGGACAATGAAAAATTATCCTTGAGGCTTGTCCGATTTAAATCTCCATAATCGACGCACACCCTTACTTTGCCATTTTTCTTCAGCACTGGGACTATGTTAGCACCCCATTCAGGATATTTTTCTACTTCTAAAAAACCCGCATCTACTTACTTTTTAACTTCTTCTTTGATCTGTACCAGCATGTCTGGTTTCATTTTCCTTAACTTTTGTCGCACTGGTTTACTTTCAGGCATAAGTGGCAAATGATGAACCACGATATCAGTGTCAAGACTTGGCATATCTTGGTAAGACCATGCAAAGACATCAATATACTCTTTGAGTAAAACAATTAATTCTCGGTGGACGATTTGGACTTCTTTCGTCTCTCCCTCCAATCCCAAATTTATCACCTCCGTTAACTCTTGATATGGTTGAGTTATTTTTTCATCTGACTCTACCATTTTTAACATTTCCGGAGATGGTTTGAAATTATTCTCGTCACTTTCACCTGACTCTACGCTAAGAATGAGATTGTCAAAGTTGTTGCTTATGCTCTTGTTTTCAAAATCACCATTTTCGAACCTGAATCGGATTATTGGATGAAAAGAAGGCGAAAGAAAAATAAATAAATAAATAAACAATGCATGAGTATGGACAACATTTCAGAAATGGAAAAAGAAGACATAAAAGGAAGAACAAAAAGAACTAGAATTATATTTATCAGCAAAAGGAGACGAAACAAGTTTTTAGATTTTCATTCAAAAAGATGACATGAAATAGATGAGAACATAGGCCCATAACAATGAAATTCCTAAGGCATTGGGTATAATCATTAGAATTTTGGCATGAACACATTACTCTTGTAAATTCTCGAGAAGCATTGGTAGTTCAGTGACGTACCAATTGTTAAGTTCATGATCTGAATCGTATCGAGAAACCAAGTCCTCTGTACTTGAACTTGATGATTTTCCCAGGATTACAGATATTAAAAGCTCGACGATATCATCTTCAAGGTTGTACTGCTCTACTATAACCGGTTCTTCGAATGAAATTCCCCCACTTCTAAAGGATTTAGAAATATGGGGTATGATTGCCATTTCCACATCGAATTCCCTATTTTCAAGCCTAGAAATCCTCTTTTCTTTCTTTTGATCTTCTACTCTCCCCCTATCAGCCTTGGTCGGTCTATATCAAAGTCCAAAACTTTGCTCATTCTTGTCCCAGTCAATTAACTTTTTTATGCCTTGATGCTCACTCCCGAGTCCCTTACCTGGCTGGTATCCCCCTTTGATCATCAACCTTGCAACCATCTGAGATGCTTTTGATAGGTTTGGCGTTGGAGAGGGTTTCCCACTAGCAACAAACGTGGTGTTCGCAATCTCAAATGATCGAAATGAGCACTCCAATGCTTCCTCTGCCGCCTCGACATATGGCATGGTGGCTGGCTTGGATACCAAAAAATCTTCTTCCCCATATATACAAATGAGTTTATGATCCATTATGAATTTCAGCTTCTGATGTAAGGAAGAAGGTACAATCCCAGCAGAGTAAATCCATGGTCGACCCAAAAGGAAACTGTACGCTGGATTTATGTCCATCACTTGGAAAACAATATTGAATATGCATGGTCCAATTCGAATAGGTATCTTTATGTCTCCGATTACTTCTCTTCGGGTGCCATCGAATGCTCTTAGTATCATCATGCTCGGCCGTATATGTGTCGCGTCCACTGGGAGCTTTGCTAGTGTGGATCTTGGCATTACATTTAGAGATGAGCCGTTATTAATCAATACTTTTGCAACAATATAATCCCTACATTTTATGGATATATGTAAAGCTCTGGTGTGCCCAGTACCATCGGCCGGGATTTCATCATCTGTGAAAGTGATAAAATTCAGTGCGGTAATATTTCCCACAATTCCACTCAACTTCTCCACCGTAATGTCATGACAGACATACGCTTGATTCAAAACCTTCAATAATGCTTGGCGATGTGGTTCAGAATTCAGAAAGAGTGACAGTAAAGATATGCGAGCAGGTAAGCGATTAAGTGGTTTAATCACCTTATACTCGATTTGCTTGATGAGCTTCAAAAATTCACATACTTCTTCTTCAAACACTGCTCTTTCTTTCTCCGCACCTCTTATTATATCTGGGTCTATCACTTGGCCGCCATGCATTTCTCCTTGGAATTCATGACCATTGTCACCTTCTTTGGCCTTCCCTTTCCTTTTCCTTTCAAACACATCGCTTTTTCAAAACTTCTGACGTGTAGCATCTACCACTACTCGTCATCTCACCTACTCCTAAAATATTAGTTATGGGGAGATCAAGGTCAGACGGATTTAGCTCTGGAGGTTTGTCGTAACTGCTTGTAATAATCTCATATCCTTACATCCATGGTACTGCTCTTGAATCTTTGTAAGCGAACGCACCCGATATTTGAATGGTGATAGGCATCGGAGCATAAGACGTAGTGGTGTGAGTTGACTTTTTCTCGTAATGTATTGTGAGGTTTTGGGATATAGGACGACATTTCAACATTAACTTCAGATGATTCTTTAGTTATCATGAGGACTAAATAGTCATCTTCTTGGTATTCCCTTTCTCCTTTATGACTTATTGTAAGTATATTTGCATCCAACAACTTTTGCACTTCCTTTTTAAAATCAGCACACTCCTCAATTGTATGCCCCGTCACCTTCTTATAAAACAAACAATCGAAGTCATGCATAGGCTTCCTAGAAATGCACTCATCCTCTGAGTGTGTTAGGTAGGTGTACCCTGCTCTAGAAAGAAGATGGAAAAGTGTTTTCATTGACGTGCTCACATCTTCCACGTCCCTCTTTCCATATGAAAAATATTCCTCAATTGCATTCACGGTAGGATCCCATGATTTGGTAGAGGGTTGAAATTGATATCTGGATTCTCATTAGCCTTTTTGAAATTCAACCATCCAGCCTTGCTCAGTTCCTATATTCTACCTTTTAATGCCGTGCAATTCTCAGTCGAATGTCCCACTGCCCCAACATGATACTCACAGCGAGCAGTCGGATCATACCACCTTGGGTATGGTGGTTGTAGAGGTTCATAAGGAATTGGCACCAATTGATTATTCCGTATCAATTGAGGTAAGAGTTCTGCATATGACATGGGGATTGGATCATATTGGATAAAATGTTGATTATTTATATTTCGCCTCAGAGGCTGATCAGCCTGACCAATATTTTGCGGTGAGCCGGTGGTCTGAAACCAGGTCTTGGGTTATTTTGAAATGTTGATGGTTGAGAGTGATAATTGTATGAAATTTGCGATGTATTAGCCACATATGATGTCGTAGACTTGGGTCCTTCCCCATACTTTGAAAATCCTGATCCCGGGTTCACAGCTTGTGATGGGTACCCGAAATTGATCATCTGCACATCCCCTTCTTTTCGCTTCAATGGAGGCCCTTTTTTTACTGATGATGTATCTGATATGATTTCCAAAATTCTTCCATTCTTTATCCCATACTCAATCCTTTCACCGATCACTATGATGTCAGAGAAGTTGTTTGAAGCATTTCTAATAATTCTATCATAGAATGGAGGTCTCAAGGTGTTAATAAACATTCCAGCCATCTCCTTGTCTGACAATGAGGGGTGTACCTGAGCAACTAATTCCCTCCACCTTTGTGCATATTCTTTAAAGCCTTCTGTAGGTTTTTTCTCCATCCTTTGTAAGTCCAAACGATCAGGGGCTATGTCTATGTTGTACTTATATTGTCTTAAAAAATTATCTGCTAGATCTTTCCACCTCTGAATATGTTGGTTATCCAATTGGATATACCAACGAGATGCGGCCCCCATCAGGCTATCTTGAAAGAAATGAATCAGCAGCTTATCATCATTTGCACAAGCAGCCATTTTTCTGCAGTACATAATAAGGTGACTTTTGGGGCACGTACTACCATAATATTTTTCAAACTCAGGTAGTTTGAATTTATGTGAGATGTTCACATCAGGGACCAAACATAATTGGGTGGCATCAATGGTACCGTATAGATCATATTTTTCAATAGCACGTAATCTCTCCTCCAGAAAGTCCAATTTATCTTTCCATCGTGGGTCATCACTTGACTTGGTAATAGGCTTATGCATCTTTAGGTCATCAACATTGGTTATGATGATTGGCTCATTAACGAGTTCGCCTTGTGGAGTGAAAGCTTGGTTGTGACCACATGCCATCGCGGATGGGTTGTACCATGTTTTCCCTGTCTGCATTGTTTCCTGGACATTTGGAAATGGATGATGCTGGATATTTATTGGTGGTGAAGCGTGCTAAAACTGGTCAACCTGATGACGTTGATATGTTGGAGTGAACCCAGGAGGGTAAAGTGGAGTATCGTTTGGCAGTTGATTTTGTGATGATTGAGCCCCTTGCGGATTTTCAAAACAGGCATTTCCCTTACTTGCGGCCAGGAGTAAGAGGACTTTAGCCATTTGCTCTTTTAGCTCCCTAATCTCTTCCTTTATTTCCTCTCGTGATCGCTCTCTTTCTTGCTCGTCCATGACCCTAACTAGAGCTCGAGTTCGATAGGGATGTCGAAGTTGTCGGGCTATCTTTGGAAAATTTCTTTAAAATAAATAAAAATAAAGCAATGAGATGTAGATTTTGCTAATAAAAATAAGAAGTAATGAGAGTAAATTTATGCATGAGAAATGATACTGCGCAAAGTGAAAGCTCTAAAGTAATCAATTTCATTCAATTAGTAGAGTCATCCACTACATTTGAGTATGTAGAAGTCAATTACATTACTTCATAACATGAGTTCATACAAAACGACCAAAATGACCCAAATCCCGGTTGACTTCTTCCAAAAATTTAGACAAGTTCTCCCCATTAGGATGGATGGGCAAGACCTTTCTCTTCAAAAATGAAGCTTGTTCCTCCAAATTGCCCGCTCTCACAACCATGCCTTTAAGCCATTCCACAGCCTGCCCAGATCGTTGTCGAATCGAGTTGTACTCTTGTTGTAGCAACTGATAATCATATCTCAGTATATCAACATTAGCGTCATTGTTTCTTGCCAACCTTTCTGCCACATTCTGATAAGCTCTAACTTGGTGCTCAAGACTTGCGATGACTTTCAATAATTCTTCAGAATCATTTGTTGACTCAGTCTTTTTAACTTTCTGATTCTCTAAATCAACTTGCAAATTATCAACGATTTGTCGTAAGGCGTCATATTGCTCTTCTAACTCGACGATGTACGCATTTTTCTTATCAACAGTTCCATTCCCCTCTTCTAGAATTTCTCGTACCAGTTTATTTTTCCTCTCTAACTTCACAATTTGATCCTCTTGTTCGTAGATTACCACTCGCAAGTTCTTATTGTCTTCCGCCATCTTTCTAATTTTGTTGCCCAATTGGCGAGTGTCAGTTCCCAACTCTCAGTTTTTCCGCTTTAGATACGCCTGATCCTCAACCTTATTTCTTAACTCTTTGAGTCATTTTTCAGCTTCGATTTTGTGTTTCTCAGACAAATTCGCCTCGACTGCTAGTCGTCTGTTTTCTTCCAAAAGGGCTAGAACTTTTTGACGCTCCTCATATAACTCATCTAGCTCCTCCTTTTTAGCAATCTTTTGATGAACTTCCAGTGATTTGGCTGATGATACATCCTCAATTGGTAAGGCAATAATTATTTTGTTTCTACTCTCAAGCCATGCTTCATACTCCTTTGTGCAGTTCATGCGATTCTTTTCATTTCGCAACCTTCTTGTTATTTTTCAAGCTCCAATTAGCTGCTGTAGTTTTTGTTCAATTTCTTGAGAATCGTAACTAACCTCAATATCCTTCAATGCATGCATGGTGGGGACAAACTGTCTCATGTATAATTGATGGAGTGCCATTAGCGGAGCATAACTAGTACAACCCCATGGTCCCGGGAGCGGAACCCATTGAAAATCACCACATATGTAGATCATTGGTGTTAACGGCATCCAATGGGCTTTCCAAATAACATCCTCATCTTTCAACATGGATAGGTATGAGAGCCAAGCCCTTTTTTTGGGAAACTGCGGATTCCATTTGGCCATTCCAAATTCTACAATAGGGATCCTCGTCTTCATCCATGATTTGAGAACTTAACTTGAGGACACTTGAAATCTAGCGGACTTCTTAGATGGCTGAGAATCCAAATACACAAAAGAGTTGAGGAGCCGATGAAATTTCCTTTTCCAGACACTCGGATGTGATTCAAAGAACGGATAGTCTCAGCGAGAATTGAGATAACAGGGTTAACACCATGTTTGACTTGAAGGAATATTTTTATCACTTTATCATCTATATAACCTTGGATCTTTGGAAATAACACGGTGTCATAAATACACAGAGCATAAAGAGTCATGCCTTTATCCTCCTTCAAGAAATTCTGGGTGAGATCAAGGAGGTAATCCAACGGCACACACTTATTTCCCCCTTTAATTTTCAAACTTTTCTCAATCTCAGACGCATGGACAGTACCCAAGAGCTTAGACAAAGCTCTCTTCAACATGAGCTTTTTGTCATAGTTATAAACTTTGTCAGCATTTTGCAACGGGACATTCAGTAGTGCTTGATATTCTACAATTATGGGAGTATGATCAATTATTCTGAAGGTGAAACATCTATAATGAGGGTCCCAGAAATGCATTAAAGCTTCAAGGATGGGAACGTTGACTACAATATACATAGATAAGCTATGTGACCATATTTTTCGACAAACAAACTTTTCTGCTCTGATGAAAAATCCTCCCATATCTTCTTCAACCTCTCCAAGTCAATGCATGATAACTTTATCTTAGTGATTGATGGTAGAAGAACAACGTCTTCCTTTTTTCAGACAATTTCCTTTATGTTTCTGCGATTCCTCTGACCATTGGGCTACCGTAACTTGATCTTCTATCACACTCGAAGTGGGAGTCATGGTCTCTAAAATATGAATGAATTGAATACTTATTTACAATCCCATTACGCAGCATGACGCATGTATGCAAAACAGAAAGATGAAGTTAGAAGCAAAACAATGAAGAGAAGACGTGTTTAAGTGACACAAGACATATATACATGCACAAAATTAAACATGACTTCAGCAGAAATCTAACATTGGTCATGATGTGGGCTCTAAAAACATAATACATGTGTGGTTGGGCTCTAAAAATCTCTTAATAGGCTCTCAGGTTGTCCACACTGTTATCTGAATAAAGTAACAGGGGCCTCCAAACGGTATCCCGAAAGGGTCAACCTGAGTTAGAACTTTCATGAGCCAGCACGGATACCGTAGTTCCACAAAGGAATTCCACTACTCATTCTCGCTAATCCTAAAGGGAAAGCCCTGGTATAGGGCTAGTGTGCATGTGTGAAAGTAAAAATTATGTAAAAAAAAACTTATGTACAACTACAGTCACGAATTAAAAAAAAATTAATAAATCATATAAACGAACCAAGAACCAATACAAAAGGATAACATACGATGAAATTTTGGCTTGCCTCTCTATTGATCTAAAGATGGTTAGACCAATTGTTAATCCCCAGTGGAGTCGCCAAGATGTCGCAACGTGCGTGCGACGCGGAGCGACGATTAAAAAATTCATTTTTTAAGGAAAAAGAAATTTGGAATCGCCACCAATCATTTTAGGGTGTGATTGGTCACCCAATTTTAAGATGAAAATTTTTTGTCTACGAAAACTCAAAGTTGGTTCGGGAGTCGTTTGTGTGTGGGGAAGGTATTAGCACCCCACAACACCCATTACAAAATGCTTACCAAATTTAATCAAATGCTATCCAATTTTTTTATTTTAAGGCAAAGGTTAAAGAGATTCATTTTTGAATGTCCCATTTGATGCATTTTGTATCATCGAAATGAACAAAATAAATTACTTTTAATGGGTGGTTCAAAGACCATTGAAAAAATATTTTTTGTATTCTTATATCTTTTTAAATCAAAGCATTATTAGAGTTATTCTCGGTATCCCAAAATTAACTCCTCACCTCAGTAGTTCGAGAAGTTTGGTATCTCAAAAATCTCAAAGTCCATCGTCGGCTTTGTTTATTGAAAATTAAATAATAGAAGTAACAAAATCTAAATTTAATTATTAAAATTATAATCCACACATACATGAACATTAATTATAATAAAGGGAATAATGCAAGAATCGCATTATAAGCATGACGATGCAAGAATGCTAAATAAATAAATATGTAAAAGAAATAAATGTTAATAATTACAACAAAAGGGAAGTAAAAGAATAGAGATAAGTTATAGGATGTCAAATTATAGAAAACATAAAATGTTGANAATAGTAATAATAATATTATTATTAAATAAATAAATAAGTAAATTGAAAAAATGATGAAAAATAAACAATATATTTCTTTAACATGAATATGTCTTTTTTTTTTACTATTTAGTCTACTAATTACCATTTTTCTTTCCTTCCCTCATTAGTCATTGCTAATCAAATAGCAAAGGGGATGATCATGGATGATAATTAGTTCAAACAAGTGTCACAAAATGATGAACATAATATTTAAAAAAAAAAAGACTCTGTAGGAAAATTGAAAATTTCACAACTTAGATATTTACGTTATCTTGTATAGAGGTTTTACTCTCTATTTTATGCATTGTTATGTGTGAGAAAATTATCCTAGGGGATCTTTACATCAAATGTACACTTTCAACCCATTAAAAGGGTTGATTCACATTTGGTTAATTTTTTCACCCCTCAAAAGCTTTATCATCATCTTCATTAATTAAGTTGATGACAAAGACATCTCAGTATCCAACTTGTAAAGAAATCATCAAAGCATGAAATTAAAATGTTAAGATTTAAATGAGGAGAAATGATAAAGAATGAATAATCCACTTATGTATAAAAAAAATACAAAAGATATCAACTACATTCATATGAAGAAGAGAGATGAACAAAATATATTATGAGCAAATGTACCAAACAATTAAGCTATCTTGAGAAAAAGAATGGAAGAAGATGAAGATAATAGAAGTGTAGAACATCTTCCTCTCTCTAAAATCACCTCTCTTTCTCACTCCAACCCCTCTCTTTCTCACTCAAAAAAATGACTTCCCTTTTTTACTCCAAAAAGACATCCCCTTAAGTGAAGACTTCATCCCTATTTATAGGCAAAATTAGGGTTTGTCTTTTTTACTTTTAGTCTTTTTTTCAATATTTATTTTTTAATCCTTTTTTCTATTTTTATTTTTTAGTCCTTGGACCACTTTTCTTATTTTAATATTGGATTAGTTTTCAAATTTATACATATAGTCTTGGATTATTATATGAGCCAAAATATAAAACATGTATATTTCATGTATTAGACCAGATAAAATACGGTATCTACAAACTCCTTTCATGAGATCAATGGCAATTGCATGTAGATGGAATTTGAGAAGTTGATAGATATGAAGTAACTATTAAATTAGTGATATCTAAGTGAATGAAATTTTTTCTAGATACGAGTCCCTTTATATGTCATTGAACCATGAAGCAAGAGAAGTCATTAATTTAATAATTTCTTAGCTTTTCAGAAAACTAAATTCGTGTGGTTGATTACGAATCGAATTGAGATATAATTCAGAGATATTTACTAAGCAAAGTATATAAGACTTTAAAACGTATTGAGTCGTAAGAAAGTATGGAATTTTCGTAAGAAAGTTAACGATAATTTTTTTCAGAGTGTTCGGGTTGACTGTTCTACTCGAGAATGAACTCTCTATTTTTATGTTTCAGCTTATAGAAGTTTTTTTTTGTCAAAAAGCTTATAGAAGTTAGTTAACCTATAAAATTTGTAATCTTCAAGGGTTAAGCTATCATCTTCAAGTAATTAGGTTTCGTTAATTTAAGTCTTGGGAATACTTGAAATATCACTTTAAAAATACCATATGCTTGGGTTCCAAGCCTACAACTATATATACACACTCTAGTATTGTAAGCTTTTAGGCATCATATGAGTTTTCAACACGAGACTTTTGAAAGGTGTTTTCATTCTCTTTTCAAATAATGTATCTCTTTGATGGATTACTTAAGTGTTTTTCTTAGGTGGTGATATATGTTTCCCTTAGTTATATTCTACGTGGGTGATGATTAGATTATCATTCTCATTATTCCATTTTCAATTCTCGAATTTCAAACACCATATCAAATTGATATCACAGTTTTGGTTGTCATGGTTGGTCGTCGTAGTTGTGCTCAATATGTTCAAGAGCAAACCTGCTCGTGACAGAGATCTTATTGATATTGAAGTTGACGAGTTAAGGCACAACTACAAAAACTTCAACAACATTCACAGCAATTTGAGCCTTTACAACGTGATAATTGAAGTCATAATTCAAAGGCAGTTACTTCCTGGTGTCGCTTTTATGTGTGCCGCGAAGGAGGACTTACGAAATCTCTTTATAGATTGTTATTTTTCTTGTGTGTTCTGGGATGTCGTGTCGAGTGTGTTAATGAAGGATATCAAGCTTGATTCTTATCTTTGACAGGTGGCGATGAAGATATATTTTAAGATGCAATTGAAGGCTCCTTGACATACTTTCATTATTACCATCGTTTAGGTGATGTGGTTCATTCGAAATTAAGTCACATTTGAAAGTAGAAAACCTATCTTTGTCGAAGCTCTTGACTCTTGTTTTGGCGTTCAATTCATGAAGTAAACTCCTTTGATATTGGCACGATGCAGTTTAATTGAAAAACTTTTGACGCTTCAACAGTTTTATCTTTTGGGTCATCCTTTTAGAGTCTCACGTATCTTACAATTTTTTTGGCATTCTTCCACATCAGGTTGGATTAAGGTGAACACGAATAGAGCGACTTTTGGTTTTAGACTTGCAAGTTGTGGAGACGTTTTTCAATCATCTACATGATTCGTTAAGGGTTGTTACGCTATTTCACTTAGTGTTGGTTGATGCTATCCATACAATTTTTTATGCTTGGACCTTTGAATTGAGATAATTTGTTGGAAAGTAATTATGTTTGTGTGGTGTCTATTCTTTATTTTAGATCTCAAAAAATTACTTGACGTTGGCTTTCTACTTAGGGTATATGTTTAAATTTTTCGATCAGATGAACTTTATTGTCACTCACATGTACTGAGAGCATAACTAGATTGTAAATTGTTTGGCTTTCAGAGCCCCTAGTTTAGTTACTTTTACTCCTACTTTGTGGTAGAATGCTCTAAAGTTTTATTTTTCATTTATTTCTGATGATATTTGTAACATATATTCTTTTAAATTATGTTGATTTGATTTTTATGTTTTCTTTTGTTGACTCTTTTATTTTATTTTGATGATATGTTGGGTTGAGTTAGATGATAATGGTGCTACACATGTGACAGCTTATGTGAAATGTCCCGGTGCACCTACTGATTCCTATCACCAACAACAGTTAAGAAAAAAATGTATAAAATTATTTACTTATGCTATATTTGAACTAAATTAAAGTATTTTTATGCATAGAATAACCCTAATAATGTGGTTAATTATGCATAAAAACTCACTCTTAGTTTTATTTAATTAAAGTATTTTTATGCATACAAACTCACTCTTAGTTTTATTTAATTCGTCAATATCGTAAATCTAATTATGAGTAAGGCGTGCTGTATGCAATCCCACGGTTAAAATTGGCATACAATTCACAATCATTTCCACCATGTTTTATTTTATTGTTTTATTTGATATGCTATTTTTGTTGTATTGCATAGACAAACTATATTTCTTTATCCTCTCATATTTCTTTATTTTTTTATCATTTTATTCTAAATTAATTCGTATATAAATTTACATTATCCGAATATAGCTTAAATTTTTTAGATCATTTTGGCAATGTAATATGATCATGCTTTGAGTTCAAATCACTATTTAAAATTATTTTTTCACCTTGTATGACCATTGAAACTTTCAAATTTACATTACATGTGAAGAAAAACATTGAGAACTAACATAGCTACATAAATTTCTATAACTAACATAATATCTTAAGCTTTTCACATAATTAACGAATAATACTTACAATATTGATTGTATTTATCATTTGGGTATTGACAACAAATTCGAAGGGTGCAATGTTGAAAAAACTCAATATGTGGGGTCATATATATTAAATTAAATGTGTATGTATTATTTTTGAATAAGCCTAATCAAAGTGGTCTAATTAAGAAATTAAAGTTTAAGGCTTTTGAGTATAATTATCATGAAATTAATGTGTAGATACCAGAAATGATATTTTAATTTGTTGAAGGGTCAAATTAAAAATATCAATACTTATTAATAAGAGTTATGGTCCTCAAATTACATAAACAAGAAAACTCTGTTTTTTTAGAGTAGTTATCTTTATTCTTTCAAGAGAAAATCCTGAAGAAGAATTTAAGGGTTTGTGTCAATTTGAAAGATCTGATCCCCCAGTTTACGATTCAATTATCCATGAAACTAGATAAGTCTTCTGCAATCGAGTTATACGAATCTATTTCTCATAGAAATCAAAATAACATATGTATCTAAAATTAGAGTTTGAAGAATTTCATAGAAATATGCAGATCTGATTATTTGTGTTATATAACATGTTTATTATATTTAATTTTAATCCTTACAAGTGGTAGCATAGCCTCCCATCGCTGATTTCTGTAAGGAAGATTAAAGTTTAAATTTTTAGAATAAATCTAAAATTAGGGTTTTATTAGATCTAAGAATTTATGGATTTTGATATTTTGATATTTATAATGAATTATTGAAATGTAAATGTGATTTTGTCATGTGAATTGCATATCCATGTTGTTTTTTGATGATTGATTATGATAAATCAATGGTTTAAGGATATTTAAAAAAATGGCGTGAATGCCATAGATGTAGAAAACTGCCGTAGGTTGAGTTTTGGAGAACAAATGCAATTGGACAGTTATCTAGTGTTATGCGGTACGGTACTGATGCAGACATTGTTCCCTGCTTTGCGGTACTGGTATCGGTTAAGCAATTATCCCCTACTTACCGTACATAAACAGTTTTTTTTTCTGTTTTGTGGTACCATACAGAAAATTAGAATTTTTATTTCCCTCCTTCACGTGTACGGTACTGTAGCACCGCTATACTATAATTAAAAAAATAATTAATTTGATTAAGGTGCTTTTTTGTTTCAATTAAATTTAATTATTTTGGTAAATCCATTAGATTAAGTATGGTTATCGAACATTCTGAATGAACTGATTGAAGTAAGATGTCACCAAAGTTGTATGTCTTATATAGATTATTTATAAAGATGTTTGATGTTTATGTGTGGGCAAACTCATGTGGGTATTAGCCGACCCGAAAGAAGGTTAGTATTTGACCGAATTACACACACATATGTGATGGTAAATACGTGACGATTATAAAGTTTTACATATGAATAATAAATTGATTCAAATATAAATTTATTATTTGACATGAATTATTGTTAGTGTTTGATTATTACAATAAGTGTACCATTTATAGTTACAATTATTGTCCAAAGACTTTATATTAATGTTTGTGCTAGGTATCTTGAAAATGGACTGTTTAATTATTTGAATTGATTGAATACTATGATTGGCTTTTGATATGAGCATATTTGGATAATTCTTTTGTTCTGTTTACTGCTAATGTGACTACGGTATCTGCCAACCTTAACAATATTCTCATTTTGACAGAGGCCAACTTTAAGGAGTGGAAAGAGAACATGTTAATTGTTCTTGACTGCATGGATTTGGACCTTGCACTCAAGACGGACGAACCTGCCCCTCTTACGGATAAAAGTTCTTCTAATGCTAGAAAGAATTTTGAAAGGTGGGATCGTTCAAACTATATAAGTTTGATGATCATAAAGCGTGGCATTCCGGAGCCATTCAGGGGTGCGGTATCTGAGGAGATAACTAATGCCAAAGAGTTTCTTGCTGAAATTGAAAAGTGTTTTACCAAAAACGATAAGGCATAAACAAGCACACTTTTACGATGCTTAATTCACATGAACTATAAATGCAAATGGAACATAAGGTTGTGCATTATGGAAATGTCTGATGTTGCTTCAAAACTTAAGGCACTTAAGCTTGAGTTGTCAGATGACTTGCTCGTGCATTTGGTATTGATCTCTCTTCCTGCACAATACAGTCAATTTCAAATCATTTATAATTGTCAGAAGGAGAAATAGACTCTCAACGAGCTCATTTCATATTGTGTGCAAGAGGAAGAAAGAATGAAGCATAACCAGATTGAAAGTGCTCATTTGGCTAGCACTTCTAAGGGCAAAGACAAAAAGAGAAAGAAGGATAAAGAAGTTGCTAAGGGTCCAGTAGAAAAGAAACAGTGTAATGACAATGATGATTGTTTCTTTTGTGGGAAGCCTGGACAAGTAAAGAAAGATTGTGCCAAATATCACGCTTGGCGTGTAAAAAAGGTACGTCTATTACTTTAGTCCATTCTGAGGAAAATTTGACTTCAGTACCTAGAAACACTTGGTGGAGTAAGGGACATTATCTTTGAGGAGGAATCATCTTTGGTTCCAGTTCCTACTACAGTCACTACTTCTGATAGTGTGCAGGTTTTCATTCCTATCATTAATGTTCCAGAAGAATAAACTCAACAACCTCAAGATGCAATGCCACTAAGGAGATCCATGAGAGAAAAGAGAAGTGTTATTTCGGATGACTATGTGGTATTTTTTCAAGAAAATGAGGAAAATAATGAATTGGTGGAAGATGATCCAATCAACTTTGAACAAGTCATGAAAGATATGAATTCTCAAAAATGGATTGAGACTATGAATGAAAAGTATAAGTCTATGCAAGACAATCAAATTTGGGATCTTGTCCCTTTACCGAAAGGTAAGAAATCTATTGGTTGTAAATGTATATTTAAATCTAAAAGGGATTCAAAATGTAATGGAGAAATATATAAGACTCATCTTGTAGCTAAATACTTTACTCAGAAGGAAAACATTGATTTTAAAGAGACTTTCTCTTCGGTTTTATCAAAAGACTCTTTTAAAATAATTATGGCACTTGTTGTACATTTTGATCTTGAAATTCATCAGATAGATATGAATACTGTGTTTCTTAATTGAGACATTGATGAAACAATTTATATAGTGCAACCAGAAAACTTTGTGGTTGAGGATCCAAAGAATATGATTTGCAAACTAAATAAATCTATCTCTGGGCTCAAACAAGCTTCCCGTCAATGGTACCATAAATGTCATCAGATAATCATCTCTTTTGGTTTTGAGGTAAATATTGTTAATGATTGTGTGCATCACAAGTTCAGTGGGAGTAAATTAATATTTCTAATTTTGTATGTTGATGATATATTGCTTGCCAGTAATGATTTAAGCATGTTATTTGAGACCAAGAGATTTCTTTCTAAGAATTTTGAAATGGAAGATCTTGCTGAAGCTTCTTTAATTTAGGGATCCAGATACATCGAGATCTTTCTCCGGGTATTCTTGCATTATCACAAAAGAGCTATATAGAAAAAGTGCTTAAAAGGTTTGGCATGCAAGACTGTAAACCAGATGACACCCCCGTCGTTAAAGGAGACAAATTATGTCTTAATCAGTGCCCAAAACTAGCATTGAAACTATGGAAATGCAGAAGATTCATTATGCAGTTGATGTTGGGAGTCTAATGTATACTCACGTCTGTACACATCTAGACATTGCTTACATCGTTGGTGTGTTGGGAAGATATCTTAGTAACTCTAAGATGGAACATTGGAAAGTAGCTAAACGAGTTATGAGATATTTACAGAGAACAAAAGATTATGTGCTCATGTATAAGAGATCAGATTAGTCAGAGGTCAGTGAGTATATCGACTCTGATTTTGTTGGATGTCAAGGCAACAGAAGATCCACTTCAGGCTACATTTACTTATTGGCTGGTGGAGCCATTTCTTGAAAGAGTGTCAAACAGATGCTCATAGCTTCCTCCATCATGGCAGAATAATTTGTAGCATGAAATTTGAAAAATTTCATAAAAATATGTAGATCTGATTATTTGTGTTATATAGCTTGTTTATTATGTTTAATTTCAATTCCTACATGCAAGACATGGACTTAGATTCTCCACTGTTGAATCTAGTCCATTCAGTCAGATCTGAACGGATCAGATCCACTGAGAAAATATTAAAAAATTAAATATTTTAATATAAAAATAAATTGATGAAATATTATTCATTCAAACCTGACTGAACAAGTCACTAAACAACTAAACAACTAAACAAAGCTCGACAAGTCACTGAGCTGAAAGCCTTTTGACAATGACCGGTTAACAACTAAACAAATTTGAAATTAGAAAGAAAAAGGAATGGACTAAATATTATTTTCCCTTTTATCTGCTGGATATAATATAATTAGGTACATATAACTTAAGTGGTCATATCTCATGATTTTACCCCTAACGAAAAAAATTCAGAATAACTAGTACTTTGGTGAAGTGTAATATAATTGATTTTATTCTTCTGTTACAGCTTTTAAAATACAATAAAACAACTTAAAACAAAGCTCGACACTTCATCCATAATTCACTTACACTTAATGATGAAAATTTAAGGAAAAAACAACAAAATTTAAGCCTACCAAAAACAAACCAGTCTCCATCATATCATGAAACAAAAATTTGAAATTATTAAATTAATTAACCCTGCCACATTTCTTCCTAATCTCACCCCTTGATCCAGTAAGTGGCTGAATATCACCCATCTTGATCATTGCCGTTACAAAATCAGAGTCAAAGGCCTTATCATTTTTGCTGTATGTTTCCACCAAAGAGTCAGTAGATCCACCATTGTACAATATTTTATCAGAGTGAAGAAGACCCTTCTTGTTGAGAAGGTCCTTGTAATAGTTGTTTTCAAAAGTGTTGGGAGTTTGAGTTTCTAATGGTGCAAGATTGTCGTCCCCTGAATTAGCTCTTCTTGGACACATTCTTTGTCTTGTTTTAGCAAATGAACTGTCGATGTTGGCCTCGTTGTATATCCGATTCCTGAATAGGACGCACCTTGCTTGCCCAATTGTATGTGCTCCTGCATTGCCACAATAAATTAGAGTTCGTACTATATTTTTTCGTCGTTACTAATGGGTCAGAATATTACCAGATAAGGCAACCATGTCCCTGGCAGAGAGGCCTCGAGCTCTAAATCTATTAATAAGCTCAGACAGACTAGCGGTGGGAGGAGGAATAACACCACTATTGGCATTTGATAAACTTGCTGTCTTTGAATCTCTTCTTCCCAGCTTTACATTCCAACTTGGCCCTCCAAGCTTCAATATTAACACAACACAAATACCAATATTTAATTTTCAATTCTACCAAATCAACCCTAAAGGCGATTGCCCCTCAGTAACTAATTAAAGTAGGGCATAATTGTATAAAGACAATGTTCGAGTACTCACAATTTCTACGGAGTCTCGAGCAGCAATGGTTAAGATATCTGCGCATGATACCACACCTGGACATACTTTCTCTACCTTAGACTTTATGTCATCAATGACATTAAATCCCCTTACGGAATTATTGTTGGGAAGTGCGGTTTGTTCTCCTGTGAACGTAGGAGTGTCGTCAAGCAGTATCGATCCATCACAACCCTGTTATATTTTATAAAATAGAATCACTTTCATCATTAGGCTTTGATTTATAATCTGAATATGAAATTTAACTCTGGAGACATAAGTTTCTATCATATTAATTTATGATTTATGATAGTCTTTCAACGTTATCCCCAATAAAGTTGATTATGTTTAAATGACTCACATTGCTTCTCAAGGTCATTTGATGTCATTTCTATATACATATATGTGGACACAACGTATAGCGTAAATTATTTACAACATAAGTATTTGGAGTTTTTCAATGTATGATTGTTAGATGATGTTTATTTCACCCGGGACTGTCTAGTTTATATGTAAAAGATAAGAGTAAAAAGCATATTTACGTTGACAAAACAATCATGGAAGTGGAGGCGCAAGAGAGAAGCACCCATTCGACGTTCCTTTGAAATAGCAGTTCTAACACCTGATTTAACGGTATTAAAGAGACTGGGACAACTTTTGGAATAAAATTTGGTAGAGAGTTGAGCTGATGAGCTGCTGCCCATGAGAATGAAGACACAAACAAAGGCAACAGTGACCATATTAGAAGAAGAAGTTGCCATTTTGCTAATTTTGAAATATGTCAATTAGAGTGTGCTCAACTCAAGGCTTGAAGATGTAGGTTTGATATCAAATGATATATATATAGAGAGAGAGAGAGATAGGATAGGAAGCCAATAAAGAATATGTTTGGCGCAGGCAGATTTAAGTAGATTACCTAATCAATAAGACCAGTATTACTTTTACTACAAATTGCATGGCTTTTTTCTAAGTTTAAAAAATAAAGATAACTAGAAGAAGAAAAAACAATGAAATAAGCAGACTTTGATTGATTGATGTATATATATATTTTGTAACAGTAATGCCAAGACTTGGCTGGAAACACGCAAACGTGAAATGTATTGAGTTGAACTTATGGATGAAGCAGCTAATTAAATATATTAATAAAGATACATCAATGTCAATTAGTTAGTTTTGAGGTATACTTAAATGCCTAAATATATATTTTTTCAGTTATTATTCAGGGGATATTATTTGTGTCCGGTGGTATATTCATTATTAGATTATCATGTATCTGATCATACCAGAGTGATCTAAAGATTAATCATTCTCGATTTTGATATCAGATGTGTATTGAAAAATAATAATAATAATCAATTATCTAAAACAGTTCTTTTTGGTGATTTGGTGAGATGCCTGGCCCTGCATTAGGATTAAGACAACCACTTAGTTTGAAAAAAATGGTTGAACTTTCAAAGGTTATAAATTCAATAATCTCTCACTGGAGCTAAAGCTAGCTTGACATTTCCTTAACCAGCAAAGGGTTAACTTAACAATGTTAAATATTTGACAATTTCTATTATATCAATTAGTCTAAGAAAGTAGGATACATTAAATCAGGAAGAGGGAAAAAAATAAGAAGAAAAGTAAAAGAAAAAATAAATATAAATATAAGGAATTTGTCAAGGTGTAAATATTTCCATTATAAAAATAAAACCAATACTTATAATTTTTATTCTTTGATTTCAAAGTTTATATTTCATATATCTAATTTCTTTAAATTTGTTTTTTGTTTATCAACTTTATTCTCAATTTTTCTTGATAGTTTTATTTGTTTGTTGTATTTATTTATTTTCATTAATTCTTACTTTGTATTGAATTATATGTATTAGGTTACCTTGCGTCTTTTTGATATTGAATGGTTAGATATTTCCTACGTCTTTTTTATATTGAAAATTGGTGTTACATATTTAGCGAGAGCTTGTCCTTGAGAATTTACTATTTATAATTAAATTGGTGTATATATTATTTTAGTGCAATCTACTATACAAAATACAAAATTCTCCTACTAAAATAATGTTGTCCATCCACTGTTGTTTATCAAAATCTCACGTGAGATGAATTAATGGTAGATCAACTCCTGATATGGTTACCGTTGTCAGTACTAATTCATTACACAACATTTATATCTTAAGATGCATTTGTAGAAGAAGTAAATGCAAAACAAACAAGATTATTATTATTGTTTGTGATGCATACCATCGAACATTAATATTGATTAAGATAGAGTTTGGTTGAGGTGGGACATTTTCAATGCTTAATCAAAGTTGAATCGTCAAACATTTCTTAGCTCAAATTAATAACACCCACCTTAAAAGTTGTCTCCCAGCTATCATGAAAGGTAAAATTATACGTACCAAGTCAAAATTATTCATGATTCCTAGCTAAGCTATTGTTTGTAGATCAATGAAAAAACATTTCTTCACTAAAAAATTCATCCTACTATCATTTTCTCATCATATTTTATATAAATGACCAATGATATGTAAAAAATTCATAGGTTAAGTTTATTTATAAATAACAACTTAATTTAATTAATAATCTATTTAAAATTAGTTAGTCTAGAATTAATCATTCAACCTCTTTGAATTATATTTGCAAATTAAAGTTACATGGAATCTTAAATCATAGAATCCTCATACTTCGTGTTTCAACTTTAGTTTATTGTCTTAATTATTGACATTTTTTATTTATCAATTTTAGAATGAATTTGGGTGGGGGTTCCATCAAAAGTAGTAAAACATTTATAGCTAAAGTTGTTAACTGTCTATCAAGAGCTACTTATTAATTGATCAAGGAGCAGCCTAAAGAATTCTGGTGAAGTTTTGCTTTATCCACGGACCTACTCGTTTTGACTAGTGTTATTTTTTCTTTCTTTTCAATTTACTCATTTTCTTCGAACAACAGACAATTCTGATTAATTTGACTATTGGTTCAAAAATTAATAATCCAGATTGACAATAATTAATATATATATTCTTGTGGTGTGTTATTGGGTCTTCTTAATCATAAATGTTAATTTAATATGTGATGATTTCCCCCACACTTATAAACGGATTGACAGTCCCTTACATAATTGATATGTGATAACTCCAACCTTTCTTTTAATTTTTTTTTCATATCATACTTATCTAAAATGATAAAGACTGATAATTCGCATGGACCTAATATTATTTTCTGATTAGATCACTAAACATGAGATGATTCCTCTCTTCTATACAGCCAAGAAGTTCAAAAATGAAATGGGGTACATCTAAAAGTTAAGCATGTTTTCACGACATAGTAGCATAAGAGTCGGGCGAAACCACTAAACTATTTTTAGTGATTCATATTTGATAAAATAAAAAAGATTAGGACTTTTGCTCAACATGGTTGTCTTTTACAAATTGGACGATCCATATGAGATAAACTGTTCTAAGCCTTTTTCATGAATGGCAAAGAATCTCGATCTCGATGATTTATCGTTGCAAGTAACGTGGTTATTCTACGTTACTGTTAACAGTAATATATAGGGAGCAAGAGAAACTTTTCTCAAATTTTCTCTCCTCATTGATCTCATTCTTTTTTTCTCCTCATAATATTTTACTATTATTTAGATTTTATTAATTACTTTTATTAGCAAAGAGAAGAATCCTCTAAAATTAATTATGTGCTAAAATTAGTTGAATGAGATTAAAACAAAGACGGCATTATTGAACAGATTCTTTTTTAATGATAAAATCCAAATTGCTGACGGCTGGTTAGATAAATGCTCTTTTAGAATAATCTACATCTTGACTTTTGATTCACATATTGTTCAATTATATTTCACTTCTAATCAGTACCGATAAAGATGAGGATGCTATTTCAAAATTTCATTAAGATAATTACGTCTAAAAACATTGGCTTTGTTCTCTTAGAGGGTGCATGAATTTGAATTTTCGAAAAAGTTTCACAAAAAGTAACACAACACAATAATTTTTGTCTTTCCTTAAAAGAAAATACTTTTTTTTTATCATCATCAACGTTTTTTCTAATACATTCTTCTAACTGATTCATGGCTGTCTCCTGCGCTGCGGCTAGGACTGGTTGTCTATCATTAGGTTGGGAATGGTCTTTGATTAGTAGAGTTTAGAGATAGGAATGACTGTTTTTCTCTTATTGGGATAGGATGAGAATTTTCCTTGCTTCCCTCTCTGATGGGTGATCCTAAGGAAGCGGTTTCGAATGATGGGGGGATTAATTCAAAGATTTGAGGATGGTTTGATTGTTGTGATCTGACGAAGGATGAAGCTAGTTAAATTGTTGAAGTATAACCGATCAGGACTGAGGAGAGCTCTCACTAGTGCTTGATGTGTTGGTGAAGTTCAGTTCGTAGAGGTTGGTAAGGAAACATTTCAAGTATCCTTTTCCACATATGCTTCCATATGCTTTATTATAGAGAATGATCCTTGGTTATTCGAGCAAAGCTTATTCGTTGTTGAACAATAGTGCCTGAGTGTTTCTCTCATGAAGGAGTTCTTTTGCTTGGACAAGTTTTGGTTACATATACATGGTCTCCCTATCGAAGGTCGGGGACGTAAGGTGGGAGAGGATGGGAGGAAAAGTGGGCAGGGTTGTTGATTCGGATGAAGGATTCTCTCGGGATAGGGTCGAACTCAAATATTATATTCAGGTTAGAGTTGAATTCAATATATCTAAGCCTTTGCTCAGAGGTTCTTACATCAATTGTGATGGCAAGAGGACTTGGTATTCTTTTAAGTATGAACGGCTGGCTAGATCTACACTCAATGTGGGAGGATTCTTTACCTGGATGGTTTTTCCTAAGGGAAAGGCTCGAGTTTGGACTTTGCACAGTGAATCGGTTTTGGGTGAGCAGTAAGTTTTGGTGATTCTTACGATGAAAAAAGCGAATGTTATGAATAGGCCTTTGAAGCCTAGTGTAGAATTTGCGAGTGTTGGGCCTCTGAACGATGGAAAGTTTTATAATGCCGGTAACAGCATGGTTGTGGGGTTATTGTGGTTTTTAGATTGTATTTGGAGTAATCTGGACCACACAATACCCAGCAGATGGTAGATTTTAATTAAATTTTTTTCTTAGATTTTTTTTAGATTCATCAAATAAGTACTGGGTTCACCAAATACGTAATGAAGTTCACCAATTACATAATGAGGTTCACCAAATACTTAGTGGAGTTCATCAAATACGTACAAAATAATAATTCTTGGATGGGTTCACCAATTACGTACTGGGGTTCACCGATTACGTACAAAAGAATAATTCTTGGAGGGGTTCACCAATTACGTACAAAAGAATATGTCTTGGAGAGGTTCACCAATTACGTACTGGGGTTCTCCAATTACGTAGTGTGGTTCACCAAATACGTACAAAGGAATAGTTCTTGGAGGGGTTCACTAGTTAGATAGTGGAGTTCACCAATTACTTAGTGGGGTTCACCAAATACGTACAAAAATAATTCTTGGAAGGGTTCATCAATTACGTAGTGGGGTTCACCAAATACATACCAAAGAATAATTCTTGGAGGAGTTCACTAATTACGTACTGAGGTTCACCAATTACACAGTGGGGTTCACCAATTATATACTAGGATACACTAAGCTATCACGACGGTTTCTCTAACTAATACCGGCGGTTTTGTGGGTTCCTGGCATTTTTTCCCTTTTTTGGTGGTTTTGTTATTTTTTCGGCGATTTTACATCAACACAATGGTTTTTAGGACCTCTTTATGATGGTTAAGAATGTATTCTTGTTTATATTGTTGTCATTTTACAACAAGTATCAAGTAAAATAATATTTTTCCACTACATTTTAGAAGAACACCTAAAAAATGATTGATTTTGTACGTGAAATATTTTGGTGAACTCCTCAAAGAATGATTAATTTTGTACGTGAAATAATTTGGTGAACCCCTCGAAAATTGATTGATTTTGTATGTGAAATATTTTGGTGAATCCCTCGAAGAATGATTGATTTTGTACGTGAAATATTTTGGTGAATCTCCCGAAAAAGATTGATTTTGTACGTGAAACTTTTTGGTAACCCCTCCAAGAATTATTAATTTTGTACGTGAAATTTTTTTGTGAACCCCACAAGATTCCCTTTGCACCCCACTACGTAGTGAGTTTCACTAAATACGTACAAATTAATAATTCTTGAAGAGATTCATCAAATACATACCGGAGTTCACCAAATACATATAAAATAATAATTCTTGAGAGGGGTTCACCATATACGTACAACCTAATCGCCATTCCTAATAGGCGAATCACCTACTTTTAACCCCTAAACATCATCCTGAAAGTGCTAATCACATCGTCAAAGTCAAGCGTTAGTTTTATGCCTCCAATCGTCTGTTTCAGTCCCCAAACGTCATGTACAAATAGGCGATCTCCAGTCTCCCTCTCAATTGATATTTTTGTAATTATTTACCATACTCTGGGAAAATCATCGATAAAAATAAAAAAAAACTCATTATTTCAATGCAAACATTCATGATACACACTTATTATGTGAAATTAGATTGGATTAATTAAGTATTCTCAATACAATTGAACACTTATTCATAAACTCGTTAAAAGTTGTCATTATAATGTTATTGTACTTTTGTGACAAGTATCAAGCGAGATGAGTTTTCATCATATACAACTATAAGTCGTGATGTTATGATGGTATGTAAATCTATTTATCGGTTTGATGAACACGTATAACTCTCAATGTCAGATTCTATCTATAAATCGAACATATCCGCTAAAAGTATGAAATTAAATATTGAAATTTTAACCTTTTATTTTATAAATTATAACCTCATAAGATTTGGAAAATAACCTATTTACATTTTAATTTATAAGCAACCGCTTCTGGGCCTCTAAAAGTACTAAAAACAGTGTTTTTCTACCCGATCGCATATATAGATATCTGAATAAGTTTTGATTTCATATCTAGCGACCCACGTGGTTCCACCCGAGTCAAATGTTTTATCTTCCGGGAGTTGAATTGCACGTGCCACGATCCAATATAGAGTATTGGGACCAAGCACCTGTGTGTCTGACATTTGGGGCCCAAATGCCACCACCAGGCTCCAAACTCAGTCATTGTAGGCGATTCGCCATCCATGACTAGTGTTTGGGGTCTGTTGGTGGTGTTTGGGCCCCGAACGCTAGACACACTGACGTTTGGCCTGTGTCATTGGTACACGAGCCAAACGCTTACCATGGCGTTTGGGGCCTAATCGCCACCAATAGGCCCCAAACGCCAGTCATGGTAGGCGATTCGCCTTCCATGACTGATATTTGGGGCCCAAACTCTAGTCTTGAATGACGACTCGTCATGTAGTGATGGTGTTTAGGTCTCCATTGTGGTGTTTCTGACTACTTGTTTTGATACACTTATTTATTCTCATGCACTTAGCCATATTTTCACACTTAGGCGTACATATTAATTTTACACAATTATGCCTTTTATGTACTTGTAAATTCTGGATCTCTCTCTCCCTCTCATAAAATTATGCCTTTCATTTATCATATTTTCATACTTAACCATTATACATATAGTAATTTTCATATATGAAAATTGTCATTTCCGTGACTTGATCATATTTTCACAAATTAGCTATTTTTAAACACAGTCATATTTTCATTCTCCACCTTTCCATTTCCACATACTTGTTTTGATGGAACTTAACTGTTTTCACACTTGATCATTTTCACGCATTTGTTCATTTTCATATTCTTGCCATTTTCATATAGTTGTATTGAAACCCTTAGTCATTTTTACACACTTAAGCCATTTATATGCAAATAGCACTTAGTCATTTCATACTCTTACTCATTTTCACACACTTGGTCATTTTCACACACTTGGTCATTTTCACACATTTTCATATTCTTAACATATTCATATAGTTATTTTGAAATACTTAGTCATTTTTACACACGCGTAGTATCATTTTTACATGCTAGATCATTTTAATTTTACTTAATCATTTTTTTATTCACTTAATATATACTCTTTGTAGAGGTCCTCCCATTTCGCACACTTAACCATTATACACACTTATTAATTTTCATACACTTAGCTATTGTCACACACTTTGCCTTATATAATTATATTTTACATTTATCATTTTCGTACATTTGGTCATTTGAAAATGCTCTTTGTAAATGCTCTTTGTAAATGCTCTTCCATTTCATCAATTCATATAAGGCATTGGTGAAGACATTACGCACAGTTTCTTTGTGGAGTAACATAATACTTTTTGTCTCAAAATTTCTGATTTGTCAATACAAACATTAACGATTTTCACTTATTGAATTCAGTACCACTACAAATAAATACTTCTTCTCATACAAATCCCTTCTAAACAATCAAAACACACACTTCAAACCTACTTATATACATAACTACACAAATATTACATAAGAAAGTAACATAACAAGATGCAAATCCCGGCATTTTTTAATGAGTACTTCAGCTGCACCATTTTACCCTCGGGATCAAGTTGCAATACATGAAGATAGCCTCAAACAAACCACGTATGCTTCATAAGTTGGCCAATTTAGTTTGTAGGTAAGCTTCATTAGTTGAGATTAGTCACTTTGACCAACAACTAGAGGGATAACCCGTCTTTCTCTTCTGACTATCAAGAAAAATGTGAAGGATGTGATATTTTTTATTGAATGTGATAAGGTAGAAAACAGTTGAATCAGATAACAATATAATAAAAGAAACTCACATAGGCAAATGCCTCTCCTCAGCAAGAATCATATTAACTGACTAACAAGACCAACATTTTACATGAACATGCAAAAAGTATGTCCAAAAATATAAAATGAGATTACTAATGCTCGTTTCTCAATTTTCACTAGGACTGTTTTTGCAAATCATTCCCAACTTACACTTTTTGTAGAATAATATTTTGGATATGAAACAGAATTAAAACAAAAAGAAATGATAAGACCAAGATAAACCCTGTGATAAATGAAGAAATTTAAAACTTTACTGCCATCAGTATAATATAAACACATCAGTGAAGCTTGAGAACTAAAAATGTAAGCAGAATAAAATTTTTTGTAAATCATTCCCAAATTACATTTCTAATAGAATATGCTTTGGTTATCGAACATAACAATAAATAAAAAAGAACTGATAAAACCAAGAAACCCTTATCGCTGTGATAAATGAAGAAATTTAAAACTATACTCCCATAAGATAATATAAACACATCGATGAAGCATGCGAAGTAAAAATGTAAGTAGAATCGGAAATTTTTTTAAAAGATCAGATATTACCTGTGAAATGAACTTCTGAGATTTCCCTAAGCGAGCTTCATGTGAGAGCTTCCACTTTGAGCTTCGTGGGTGAACTTCTGAGACTTCTAAGAAACGGCCAGAATCAACTCGGACAGGAAGAAATTGGTCGTTCGCGTTGGAGATAGAATTCGTCGGAGATAGAATTCGTCGGAGATAGAATTCATTGGAAGAGAAATTTTAAAAAAATCAAATACAGAAACTTCTCAAACAAGAGGAAGAAAAATTATATAGGGCAGAGAGAGAGAGCTCGATTATACCTGGGTATCATTGAAGTTGAAGGATTCGTGAACTTACTGAACCAAAAACCTAAATCGTGAGAGAGATCAATGATGACTGAGAGAGAGCACCAATGACTGAGAGAGAGCATCGATGATTGAGAGAAAGCATTGACAACAGAGAGAGATCATCAATGATGAAGACAGAGAGCCGACGATGGAGAGAGAGAACCAACGACAAACACAAAGAGAGAGAGTCGTGACGAAGAGAGAGTGAGGATGACAAACGAATAGAGATCCTGAACGACGAAGAGAGAGAGCCTGGAGATTGGGGGTGAAAATCGCGTGGCCTTACTGAGTTTGGTGAAGCTATGGAGTTGAGCTTTCGAAGGAGAAAGCTTTCGAAGGAGAAAGCTTTCGAAGGAGAAAGCTTTCGAAGGAAACTTTTCAAGAAAAAACAAAGTGGTAACTTGCAACTCATTCAACAGGCAATATCATTTTCTCTACTCTATTTTAATCTAACTGCTAGAAGTCTCCTTGCCTCATCTAATGACTAGGAAGACTCTCAGTATCAATGTTGGGAAAAAATTTCCGGCATTAGAGAGCTTCCCCTAGACCATGGACCTTCCCGTATGAGTTTCTAAGCCAAACAAATTACAGAAATTACATCAGATACTATTTTCTACACATTGATTAAGTTCTTGTCAAGCTTTTCAATTATTTAGATTTATTTTAGTTTCAACTTTTTTTTATTTGTCTTAGATACCCTCCGTCTGAAATGTACAACAAGAGTTACCATTTTTTACGACATTAAATACTTATCCATTAAATACTAATCCTTTAATATCACAAAGAAACAATCCATAATGTAAAAAAACTATACTCTTTCTCTCCTAAACAAAAACAACCACAATTAAAACTAAACAAAACATCAAAATTAACTTCTCTCCTAAAAAACTTCACACCCTCAAGGCTCTTCTCCCCAACCTCTCAAGCTCTCAAGGCGACACAGAAGCTCTCATGCAGGAGAAATCAACATTGCTTCATTTCTTACTTAACGATTCTAAGACTCTCGCCCCCATAAGTAAGTCTCTGATTTCATTCAAAAGGTGAATCAGTTTCGCCCACTTCCTCCTTTAAGTATGTAGGTACATATCTTAATAATACTATAGTTGACGCAAAGGCTTATTGGTCTTGTTTTTTACATGTGCATCCCCTGTTTTTTGGATTGCCAATCCTAATTAAAATAGAAAATGTATTATAAATTACATCAATATACAACCAGAGGGCAGGATCTTCAGAAGCAGAAGACAAACCACATGAAGGACACTATCCATGAATTAATCAAGCAACGTTAATGTGTTTTAACAAGTTAGTGACATGAATTATAATTAACATTGAATTAGTTAGAGTGTTAATGTGTACAACATGAACATAATGTACTTATGTGTTTACAATACATATTATTGCTGTCAATATGTATTTACATTGATTCTAATATTTTGTCGAATGATGTAAATTTATTTTTGAGTGAATATTAATTAACATGAGTATAATATCATCATGTATTAACTAGACATGCTTTCAGTCTCAATATCTTTGAACACTTGAAAATCGGAACATGTTTATTAAGACTAAAATTGGGATATACACGTATGAAAGTTTTTCATGCCATAAATATAATAAAGGAAGTTAAAACTGTCAAAATAATTTTAAAAATAAAAAATTCAGGAATTAAATCCCCTTGGAAGAAAAAAAATTAAAACCACTTTCTCACCCCAAATCAAGAAATCTTCCATTTTTAAAAAGAAAAATTAGAAGTTAAAAAAAATATTAAAACCATAAAAACAATGCAAAACTTTACTTAATGTTACCTTAAATAAAGGAATATAAAAAACTAACAAAAAATTATTGAGAAACTGGAAATAAATCTACAGTAAATAGGGACGGGAAGTTATGTTAGATATATTGATTATTGATATGAAAAGCTAGCTAATAAAACTGGAAAAAGCTTGTCATCACTAAAAACTAAAACACAATTTCCTAAACTGAAACACATTTTCCCGTTAAATTTATATTTTAAGGGGTTTTTCCTAATTTGTATGTAATGCGATTTTTGTTAGATTTTTAGATTCAGGAGAGAGAAAAAAATTTAGTCTAATATAGTGATTATTTTGGGAAGTGTAAATATATTTTGGGTTCTACTTTAAATGATTTTGTTGATTTAAGAGAAATATTTTTTCAAATTTATATTTAATAGGATGTAAATCTTTTTTTGTTATATTCAGTTATAAATGATTTAGATATATATAGCTAAAGACATTTACGGTAATATAAAATTAGTACAATAAGATATGTCAATAAAATTGACAAGAATCTAAAATTTCAAAAATCTTGATAGAAATCTAATCAGTTACTACAATATTGCCTAGTTACCTCAAAACCCTACAAAATTAAGCGGAAATACACTTGGAAAACACATAATAGGATGAGAGGAAAAAAACCTAGGTGGAGGCTCTTTGACCCAACCTAAAAGGAAAATAAAGTGCATGGATTTAAGTCTTGAACCGTCTATAGTCATGAAGGATGATATGCCAACCGGTATGTTTTTCGTTGGAAGAAGAGAGAAGAGTAAAAGATATGTGTCAAAATTTTGCTCGGATTCAATCTCTTATTATCAAGAGAATTGGGAACTGAAAATTTCTTAGGTCTTTAAGAACGAACTATGTTGAAAACTTGAAGTTGACACGGGAACAGATTTTGATCTCTAAAATTTTACTAAAGTCTTTTGAAGAAAGAATGAAGTACACGAAAAGAGAGTTCAATAGAAGAAAAACACAAAAAAATTGATTCTCATTGATTGAAGTACAAATACAATGGAAAAATACAAAACGAGAAAAGGAAATGAAAAATGAAGAAACATGATAAACTCTATCAATGAGCTTGTAGTGAAGAAAATGGGAGAAACTCTCCAATGAGCCCACAACAAAGAAAATGAGAGGAACTCTCTAATGAGCTCGTAGTAAATGAAACAGAAGAAACTCTACCAAAGAACGTGGGGCATCAAACCCATGCATTGAAATTATGAAACGGTACATTCATTCTTTGCTCATTTCAATAAATTATTAAGTTATTATTCTTGTACAACATTTCTTGTCACATATCTTAACGTACGAGAGAAGGAAAAGAAAAATGAAGAAATGGGAGAAACTCTATTATGAGCCCATAGTGAAGAAAATAGAAAACCTCTATGAATGAGCCCGTAATAAAGAAACGAGAGAAACATTATCAATGAGGCTGTAGTGAAGAGAATGCAAAAAATTCTATCAACGAGCCTATAGTGAAAGAAACGAAATGACATAACAACAAATGAAGGATAAGTAATTATCATCAGCGGTAAACTGACAAAAAAAGTTGCATGACAACCGCAAAGCATTTGTACACAAGAACAGAAGAATGAAACTGCAGAAATAAAATGAGAAACCACCACTAGTAGCAAACGGTCGAAAAGTTTTCTGAAAAAGTATGTCGCTTATCTCCAAGAAACATGTGAGAATAGAATTAGGCAGACGTAACGTCAGAATGAGAAAAGACAAAACATTACATCTCAACAGAATAAAATTATGTTGAGCGTAAAATCTTTACCATGACACGTGAATGGAGGAGAACCAATCAAGAGGGAGTGAAAAGACCTCCACCATGTGAGAACAAGAAGAAGGAGATCAGAATCATTGGAAAAAATCAGCCAGTCATAATTAATTCATCAATTATAAGGCAATATAGTCAACTTAGTAGTTGAGGAAAAAATAAGAAAGGCATGGGAGCCACGTTTGGAAAAGATCCCACCGGCATGGGGATAATCCTAGGAGTATGGTAACACTACCGAAAATATGGGGGGAATGTGGCCATTCTCTCATTTCTGTTTTTGTAGTAGAATCTGTTGTCGAACATTTGAATTTTCTTTTGTAACAGAACCTGTTCTCGTGTGAAATCTATTCCTGAGGATAAGACTTTCATTTCCTTTATAAGTAAGAACTTATGAACTGCTCGTTCCTAAGGACTTAGGATCAAATAACGAAGCACGGCCCTATCTTCATTCTGAGAGAAATAACTTACGAACTGCTCATTTCTTTTTAGAGGAGGACTTGGGTTCAAATAAAGAATCATAACCATGTCTTCATTATGAGAGAAAGACTTACGAATGGCTTGCTCCTAATGACTTAGGTTCAAATAATAATCATGGCCCCGTTTTAATTTTAAAAAACCTGTGCCCACGTTTCCTTCGGGTTATCCGCTTTCGTAGACTTTGGCTTTTGCTTATTTTGTTCTAAGCAATGTGACTTGTTCGTTCTCAAGGACTTAGGCAAAAAAATCCTATTTTATTTCTACATTTTAAAGAGAAGGTTTTTTCCACTCTCAAGTGCTTAGGCCAAAGGACCGCCGACCTTGTTTTCCATATTTCTTAGAGAACGTTTTTCCCGAACTTTAATGAGATGATCTTTTCCGTTTTCTAATACTTCGCTGGCCTTATGACTTTTTATTTTTTTTTCCTTTCTTCTCAAGCTTGCAATTTTCCTTTCGTAATTTTTCCTTTTCTAAACACTTAGTAAAAATTTGCACACACTTTACTTTTTTGGCTGCCCGTTTGCTTGTACTTGCTCAGTTTCTATGTTTTTAAAAGATAAGAACAAAATTCACTTTGTTAGACTTATAGAAGTTTAAACCGGGCCCGTATCCGCTTACGTCTTCTTCAAACCGTCCTCTTTCACAAAATCTCTATTTTTCATTCATTCTAGAAGACATTTCTCATCCTTAGTTTTTTTTAGAGTAGGACTTATGAAACGCTCTTGTCAAGGACCTGCGTCATTGGTTCATTCTGAGAGTACGATTTATGAGTTGCCACTTTTATATACTTAAGCTTTCACTTGTTTTGATTTCCACATTTCTGGGAGAGGTTTTTTCCCGCTCCTAAGGGCTTAGACCATAAGACCGCCAACCTTGATTTCCATATTTCTAGAAGAAGATTTTTCCTGCTCTTAAAGGCTTAGACCACAAGACCTCCAACCTTTAATTCTCACATTTTAGAGAGTAGGTTTTTCCCGCTCTCGAGAGCTTCGGTTACAAAACCGCTGACCTTTAATTTTCACATTCTTGAGAGAAGGTTTTTCCTCCTCTCAAGGGCTTAGGCCATAAGACCGCCGACCTTTAATTCTCATATTTTAGAGAGAACGTTTTTCTGCTCTCAAGTGCTTAGGTCACAAGACCCTCGACCCTTAATTTTCACATTTTAGATAGAATATTTTTCCTGCTCTCTAGGGCTTAGGCAATAAGACCGCCGACCTTCAATGGCTTAGGTCACAAGACCGCCGACTTTTAATTTTCGCACTTTAGAGAGAAGGTTCTTCACGATCTCAAGGACATAGGCCAAATGCCCGTAGACCTCATTTTGTTTGCTTTGATGTAGAAGATAGAGAGTTGACACCAATAATTTATCTTGTAAGTTCGGATCAACTTTACTTTTAAATAGCCTTAACGTATCATGTCATAACTTTCTGTAGGAAGCTCAGAATCAAATTTTGTGAAATTCTCCAAGAAATTGATTTCCATATGTTTCTGATGATATATGATTCATCGTGAAATTGGATTCTAGTGAATACAATTTAACTTCTGAAATTGACCGTAGTACATAATCTGCTTTCTTGAACAACCTTCATGAAAATTATTGTAATTTTGCTCAAGAGCTGCTAATCGAGTTCTGTAAAATTATTCTAGAATAAGACATCCATATATTTCTAATAATATATAACTCTTCATGCAATACTATTTAATTGATACAGTTTAAAGATTAAATGTGAAAGTCATGAATAGCCTCACTTTTCTGAACGATATGTACAAATATTAACGTAAGTTTTGATCGAAAGCTCCAAATTAAATTCTGTAAAAAAATTCTGATGATATAAGATTTATCACGTGATTCACTTCCAACTAGTACAATTTGATTTCCGAGTTTGACCGTTCTACATAATCTTCTTTTCTAAACAACTTTCAAGAAAATTACCATAACTTTTATTCCGGAACTCCAAATCGAGTTCTAAAAATTTTCAAGAATTAGACATCCATATTTTTCTAACAATACATAATTTTCTACGTAAGTCTATTTAATATAGTTCAAAAAATAAATTTTAAATATGTGAATAAGTTTACTTTCCTGTACGAAAACTACCATCACTTTTGATCTGGAGCTCCAAATTGAATTTCGTAAAATTCTCCATGAAGCCGACTTTCATATCTTTGTAATTATGTGATTCACCATGTAATTTTCCAACTTTTTGTTTCAATTTCCATTCCATTCCAGTCAACAAGATAATTCCATCTCGTTGTCAAGACAATTTCATTCTTGTCGTCAAGTCTGTTCCGTTCCCATCGTTAAGACAATTCTGTTCCCATTATTAAGACAATTCCATTTCCATCATCAAGAAAATTATGTTTCCATCGTTAGGATAATTCTATTCCCCTTATCAAGATATTTGCGTTCCCATTTTCGTTGTTGGTTTTGTATTTGGCGCCAAAAATATTTTCCATTTTCGTGCTTATAGCCATTTTTATTTTCGACAGACTTTTTCCTTTCGGATCTTGAACTACTTTCCCGCTTTCTTGATTCTTCAGTCTTCCGTTCAACCGCATTAAGTAGGCTTCTTTTCTCCTCTTCCAGAGTAATATAAGCTTGCGCCCGTTGAAAGGTTTATGTCATGGATAACGGTTTCATCTTACATAAAAACTTTGAAAAGGGTGAGTTCGGGTCTAACCCCCGCTTGAAAGCCAGTCTGGAAATTCAATCATCGCAATTCTTGACTTTTACCATTTCATCCTTAACTTTGTGGGTGTATTCTTGTATCGACTCCCTTCTCTTGGCAGAAATCATCAAGAGATACTCTGTGTCTTCCATGACCACCCGATAAATGGAGTACTATTCTAGGAAGACAGAGGTCTTAATGGTAAAATTAGTAATTGAATGCACATGGAGGGAATGATACCATTTCAGAGTTGACCCGTCCAGGCTAGTAAGGCACATCAGTTTGTCATCTCACTAATACTACGTCATTATTTGTCTGAACCATCGGTGGTCTACGAGATATGTTTTTCCTTTGTAACATTTAAATTTGGGGGCCACAAATTTTTTGGGTACAGGTGCTGTCAGGACTTCAGGCTTAATGGAGTACGTGTGAGGATTCGGGGAGTCTTCCCCATGCTTCCCATGTTTCTCATCTATATCATTTTCCACACCAGTGATTCTTCAACCGCTTCTTTCATTATGACTCGGGCCTTACGAGCATCTCCCATTGCATCTTTCACATGGTTTTGGCATTTGATTTCTACTTCCTCTTGTTGTACGTTTATGTTATTCTCGTGGTTTGTCTGTCTTTCATCTTGCCCGTTGCCCCCTGAGAGGATTTCTTGTTCCTCGTTATTCACCATTTGAATGACTTTGGCATGTGTCCTTACTAGCTCTCGTGAAATCGTGTGATTTGGTCCTAAACAATTTGCCATGTACTGCGCAACGCCTCTGTGTTCCTTTTTTCGATTTCCCGCATCCCGTTTAGGGTTGTCTGCAGCATTTCTATCGGTGGAGTTGGTTGATCCACGTGATCGACTCCATTTCTGATCTCGTTTCCCTTATTAAAGGGTGCGTTCGATCTGGTTCCAGGCATACTCAGTGTTCCAAGGTGGTTTTCTCGAGCTTTTCCCTCAGCTCTCAATGAAATCATGAAAATGTAAAGGAATTTTTCCTCTACACGAGTAAGATTTATGATGAGATGAGAAAGAGAGAGTGATATATATATATATATATATATAAATGCTCTGGGTAAATTCTTCGTTAGGAGAAGAGAGAAGAGTAAATGCTCTATGTCAAATTTTGCTTAGATTCAATCTCTCTTTTGATTTATTATATGAGCCTGTATTTATAGGTTTTTTTAAGATATTGATAGATTAATAAAAGAAAGCAGGGAATGGCCACACTCCCCCTATATTTTCAGTAGTGTCATCATGCTCATAGGATTATCCCCATGCTTGTGGGATCTTTTCCAAATGCGGCTCTCACGCCTTGCTTGTTTTTTTCTCAACTACTAAGTTGACTATATTGCCTTATAATTGCTGAATTAATTATGACCACCATATTTCTACTAGTGGTTCTGATCTCCTTCTTCCCATTCACGGTGAAGATCTTCTTTTTCCCTCTTGATTGGCTCTCCTCCATTCACGTGGCATGGTGAAGATTTTACGCACGTTCATTTGCCCCTATTACACACAATAGAATTTTATTCGTTGAGGTGTAATGCTTTGTCTTTTCTCATTCTAATGTTACGTCTGTCTACCTCTATTCTCACATGTTTCTTGGAGATAGGTGACGTAGTTTTCCAGAAAAGTTTACGACCGTTTACTGCCAGTGGTGGTTTCTCATTTGCTTTCTACCGTTACGTTCTTCTGTTCCTGTTTACAAATGCTTTGCGGTTGTCAAACAACTTTTTTTCTCAGTTTGCCATCGATGAAATTACTTGTCCTTCATTTGTTGTTATGTCCTTTTGTTCATTTCACTACGGGCTCATTGATAAAGTTTTTCTAATTTTCTTTACTACGGGCTCATTGATAGAATTTTTTCTGTTCTCTTCACTACAAGCTCATTCATAGAGTTTCTCTCGTTTTTTCATTATGGACTCATTGATAGAGTTCTTCACTACGAGTTCATTGATAAAATTTCTCCCATTTCTTTATTTTATTTTTATTCTCTCTTACATTAAGATCTTTGAGAAGAAATGTTGTACAAGAACAATAACATAATAATTTATTAAAATGAGTAAGGAATGAGTGTATTGTTTCATAATTCCATCGCAAGAGTTTGATGCCTCGCGTTCATTGGCAGTGTTTCTCCTGCTTCCTTTGCTACGAGTTCATTGAAGAGTTCCTCTCATTTTCTTTGCTACGAACTCTTTGGAGAGTTTCTCCCATTTTTTTCATTATGGGATCATTGGTAGAGTTTCTCCCGTTTCTTTGTTTTTCTTTTCCCTTCTCTCATTTTATATTTTTCCTTTGTATTTCTGCTTCAATCAATGAAAATAACTTTGTTTGTGTAATGTTTCTTCCATTCAACTCATTTTTGTTGTACTTCATTCTTTCTTCAAAAGACTTTAGCAAAATTTTAGAGATCAAAATCTGTTCCCGTATCAACTTCAAGCTTTCAACAGAATCCGTTCTTAAATACTTAAGAAATTTTTGACTCCTAGTTCTCTTGAGAAGAACTATTTCTATAGTAAAATCTGTTGTCAAACACTTCAATTTTCTTTTGTAATAGAATTTGTTCTCGTGACTTCGATCTTTGTTAGAGAACAATCTTTCTAGTTATGAATCCCTATCTCGAGAATAAGACTTTAATTTCCTTAAGAAGTAAGAACTTATGAACTGCTCATTTTCAAGAATTTAGATTCAAATAAAGAACCATGTTCCCTTCTTCATACTAAGAGAAAGGACTTACAAACTGCCCATTTTTTTTAGAGTATGACTAAGGTTCAAATAAAGAACCATGACCATGTCTTCATTATGAGAAAATGACTTATAAACTGCATGCTCTTAAGGACTTAGATTCAAATAAAGAACCATAGTCCCATTTTATTTTTAAAAAACTCGTGCCCCCCGTTTCCTTTGAGTTATCCACTTTCATAGACTTTGGTTTTTCTTATTTTTTTCAATGCCTTGTGACTTGCCTGTTCTCAAGAACATATGCAAAATGACCCTGTTTAATTTTCACATTTTAGAGAGAAGGTTTTCCCGCTCTTAGGGGCTTAGGCCAAAGGATCGCCGACTTTATTTTCTACATTTCTGAGAGAAGGTTTTTGTCTAACATTAATGATATGATCTTTTCCGGTTCCTAATATTTCGCAAGACTTGAGGATTTTCTTTTTCTTTTTTTCTTTCTTCTCAAGCATGCAATTTCTCTTTCTTTATTTTTCCTTGTCTAAACACTTAGTAAAAATTTGCACACACTTTGCTTGTTTGACTGCCCGCTTGCGTATACTTGCTCAGTTTCTAATTTTATTCAAAAGAAAAAAATAGAATTCACTTTTTTGGACTTATAGAAGTTTAAATCAGGTCCGTATCTGCTTACGTCTTCTTCCAATTGTCCATTTTTACAAAGTCTCTATTTTGCATAGTTCATTCGTTGACCTATTTTGAGTTTTTATTCTCTTTCTTTCATTCGTTCTAGAAGATATTTCGCTTGTTTTGATTTCCATATTTCTGGAAGAAGATTTTTCCGCTCCTAAGGGCTTAGGCCACAAGATTGCCGACCTTGATTTCCACATTTGTAGGAGAAGATGTTTCCTGCTTCTAATTGCTTTGACACAAAACCGCCGACCTTTAATTCTCACATATTTTAGAAAGTAGGTTTTCCCGCTCTCAAGGGCATAAGCCACAAAACCGCCGACCTTTAATTTCCACATTCTTGAAAGAAGGTTTTTCCTACTCTTAAAGGCTTAGGCCACAAGACCGCCGACCTTTAACTCTCACATCTTAGAGATAAAGTTTTTTCCGCTCTCAATGGCTTAGGTCGACCGCCGACATTTAATTTTCACATTTTAGAGAGAAGGTTTTTTCAGGTCTCAAGGGCTTAGGCCACAAGACCGAAGACCATTAATTCTCACATTTTAAAGAAGAGGTTGTTCTTGCTGTCAAGGGCTTAGGCCACAAGATCGTTAACTTTTAATTTCCACATTTTAGATAGAAGGTTTTTCCCGGTCTCAAGGACTTAGGCCAAGGACCGCTGACCTCATTTTGTTTGCTTTGCTATAGAAGATAGAGAGTTGACACCAAGAATTTGTCTTGTATGCTCGGATCAACTTTGCTTTTAAGCAGCCTTAACGTATTATGTCATAACTTTCTGTAAGAAGCTTAGAATTGAATTTCATAAAGTTATCCAAGAATTTGATTTCCATATGTTTCTAATGATATATGATTCACCATGTAATTGCCTTCTAGTTAATACATTTTAACTTCTGAAATTGACCATACTGCATAATCTGCTTTCCTAAACAACCTTCATGAAAATTATTGTACTTTTGCTCAAAAACTGCGAATCGAGTTCTGTAAAATTCTTCTAGAAGTAGACATCTATATCTTTCTAATAATATATAATTATTCATGCAATACTATTTAATCAATACAGTTTAAAGATTAAATGTGAAAGCCGAGAATAGCCTTACGTTTCTAAACACCATGTACAAATATTAACGTAATTGTTGACCAAAAGCTCCAAATTAAATTCCGCAATATTTTCCAAAAATTAGACTTCCACATCTTTCTGGTGATATAATATTTTTCATGTGATTCACTTCCTGCTAGTACAATTTGATTTCTGAAATTGATCATTCTGCATAATCTTCTTTTCTAAACATCTTTCATGAAAATTACCATAATTTTTATTCTCGAACTCCAAATTGAGTTCTGTAAAAATCTTCAAGAAGTAGACATCCATATTTTTCTAAAAATATAAAATGTTCTATGTAATTCTATTTAATATTGTTCAAAAATTAAATTTGAAAGAAGTGAATAAGTTTACTTTTCTATACGAAAAACACCATATTTTTTATCCGGAGCTCCACATTGAATTCCGTAAAATTCTCCATGAAGAACACTTTCATATCTTTGTAATTATGTGTTTCACCATATAATTTTGCTTTCAATTTTTTTGTTTCAGTTTCGATTCTGTTCCAGTCGTCAAGATAATTACATCCCGTTGTCAAGGCAATTCCATTCCCATCGTCAAGTCAATTTTGTTCTCATCGTTAAGACAATGTTGTTCCCATTATCAATGAAATTCCATTATGTTCATCAATATAATTTTGTTTCCATCATTAATAAATTTTTTTTCCTTTTATCAAGACATTTTCGTTCCCGTTTTTGTTGTCGGTTCGGTATTTGGGGCCAAACTTGTTTCCCATTTCCATGCTTATAGCCGGTTTCATTTTCATCGAAGTTTTTCCTTTTGGATCTTGAACTACTTTACCTCTTCCTTGATTCCTCATGCTTTCATTAAGTCGCTTTAAGTAGGCTTCTTTTCTTCTCTTCCGAAGTAATGTAAGCTTATGCCCGATGAAAGGTTTCTGCCATGGAAAATGGTTTTATCTTGCATAGATCTTTGAACAAGATGAGTTTGGGTCTAACCCCCACTTGAAGGCCAATCTGGAAACTTGATCATTGCAATTCTTGACTTTTTCCATTTCATTATTTAATTTGTGGGTGTATTCCTGTAGCGACTCCCTTTTCTTAGTGGAAATCGTCAAGAGATACTATGTGTCTTCCATAACCGTATGATTAATGGAGTACTGTTCTAGGAAGACAAAGGTATTAATAGTAAAATTAGTAATTGAATGCACATGGAGGACCATTTCAGAGTTGTCCCGTCCAGGCTAGTAGGGCACATCAGTTTTTCATATTACTGATACAACGTCATTATTTGTCTAAACTGCCAGAGGTGGTCTACGAGATTTGTTTTCCCTTCGTAACGTTTAACCCGTTTCCCCCTGAGAGGATATCTCGTTCCTCGTTATTTGCTCTTTGACTGACTTTGGCACGTGTCCTGCACAGCTTGCCATGCACTGCGCAATGTCGTCACGTTCCTTCTTTCCATTTCCCGCATCCCGTTTAAGATTGTCTATAGCATTTCTGTCAGTAGAGTTGGTTGATCCATGTGATCGTTTCCATTTTTGGTCGTGGTGCCCTCATTAAAGGTTTCGTTCGATCTAGTTCCAGGTATACTTAGTGTTTTCGGGGTGGGTTTCTCTAGCTTTTCCCTCAGCTCCCAATGAAATCACCAAAATGTAAAGAAATTTTCCTTCACACGAGTACAATTTACGTTAAAATGTGAGAGAGAGAGAGAGAGAGCGCTCTGGGTATGTTCTTCGTTGGAAGAAGAGGGAAAAGTAATTGCTCTGTGTCAAAGTTTGCTTGGATTCAATCTCTTTTTTCATTTATTACATGAGCCTGTATTAGACCTTTTTAAGATATTGATCAATTAATAAAAGAAAGCTGGGAATGGCCACACTCCCCCTATATTTCTGGTAGTGTCACCATGCTCATAGGATTATCCCCATGCTTGTGGGATCTTTTCCAAACATGGCTCTCATGCCTTGCTTATTTTTTCCTCAACTACTAAGTTGACTATATTGCCTTATAATTAGTGAATTAATTATGACCGCCTGATTTCTTCTACCGGTTCTAATATCCTTCTTCTCGTTCGTAGCGGAGATCTTCCGCTCCCTCTTGATTGTTTCTTCTCCATTCACGTGGCATGTTGAAGATTCTACGCCTATTCATTTGCCCCCATTACATACAACGAAATTTTATTCGTTGGGGTGTAATGTTTTGTCTTTTCTCATTCTGATGTTAAGTCTGTCTGTTTCTGTTCTCACATGTTTCTTGGAGATATGTGACGTAATTTTTCAGAAAAAAATTCGACCGTTTGCTGGAATTGGATGTTTCTCATTTTCTTTCTGTTGTTACGTTCTTCTGTTTCTGTTTACAAATGCTTTGCGGTTACCAAACAACTTTTTTTTGTCAGTTTGCCACCAATGATAATTACTTGTCCTTCATTTGTTGTTATATTATTTCGTTCCTTTCACTACGGGTTCATTGATAAAGTTTTTCTAATTTTCTTCACTACGGGATCATTGATAGAGTTTTTTTCGTTCTCTTCACTACGGGCTCATTTATAGAGTTTCTCCCATTTCTTTATTATGGACTCATTGATAGAGTTCTTCACTACAGGCTCAGTGATAGAATTTCACCCATTTCTTCATTTTATTTTCCTACTCTCTTACGTTAAGATCTGTGACAAGAAATATTATACAACAACAATAATATAACAATTTATTGAAATAAGTAAAGAATGAGTGTACTATTTTATAATTTCATCGCAAGAGTTTGATGCCCCACGTTCATTGGCAGAGTCTCTCCTGTTTCCTTTGTTACTGGCTCATTGGAGAGTTTCTCTCATTTTTTTTGCTATAGGCTAATTTGAGAGCTTCTCCCATTTTCTTCGTTACGGGCTCATTGGTAGAGTCTTTCATGTTTCTTCATTTTTCTTTTTGCTTCTCTCATTTTGTATTTTTCCTTTGTATTTATGCTTCAATCAATGAGAATCACTTTGTTTGTGAAAATTTTCTTCTATTGAACTCATTTTTATTGTAATTCATTCTTTCTTAAAAAGACTTTAGCAAAATTTTAGAGATCAAAATATGTTCCCGTATCAACTTCAAGCTTTCGACAGAAATTGTTCTAAAACATTTAGGAAATTTTTGGCTCCTAGTTCTCTTGAGAATAATTGTTTCTGTAGTAGAATTTGTTGTCATCAACAACAACAACAATAATAATAACAACAAGAAGTTGAAGAAGACGAAGAAGAAGAAATATGAGGTTCGTTGAATAACAGAGAAGAAGAAGATGATGATAATGAAGAAGAGATGAAGATGTTGATTTGATTGTGCAATGGAAATGTAAGAAAAATTGGTGAGATTATTAATATTTAATTGAATTGCATGGACCTTAAGATATAAAATTATGATTTTTTCAAAATGAGTATATATTTCTTAACCCAAAATGAAAATGGTATATAATTTCAACTAACCATTTTTTGAGACTCTGATGAGTAGTTGACCACTACGAATAAATTTGATTGTTATGTTGCATGTCATCTGAGAAAATAAATAAATTTTGAGATTATGCTAACCAATTAAATAATCATTTTAAACGCAATTTTGTGACAATTATACTCTCTCGACAATTTGTTTTCTTGCTTGTTTCTTCTAAACATTGTTATTCCTCAAAGAATGAGGCGCTTACTATCTCATTATCCGGTGAGAGTTTTGTTTTTTCTTTTTTTTTTTCATTTCTTTTTTCATTTACTTTCTTTTCAGAGGCCAGTGTTCACCTACACATATTTTAATGTGATTTTATTTATAGATCTAGATTTATAGTTGTACTCACATCATTAGATGAGATTTTGTGCTTCTTCATTGTGTTGCTCAGTTCTTGCCCAGGTCTAAAAGTTTTGACTTAAATATGTTAGATATTTATTCTAATTGTTTAAATAGAAAATTACTCATTTTATTTCAATCATACAAGCCTTTATGAATAGTAGAGATATCTTAACTGAGCTAAACGGTTTGGTTTGATGCTATTTAAGAGTTTTTGATGAACCAAACTACAAATGTGGTTTTTCTCAATTGAAATTTGAACAAAACTAGAAAATTTAGGAAAATCGTACTGAATCGAGCCTAAAAAATTCTGTAAAAACTGCACCGAACCTGACTGGACCAATAAATACACAAAATTGAAAGAAAAAAGAGAGAAAGAAAGAAAATGAAGCAGAGATCCAAGAATAAAAAACATACCTAGAACTAACACATCTTAAATAAAATCATATCTAAGATTTAAAATAGATTCAATATTAAAACAAATCTAGAAGAAATCAATTATATTAAACCTAAAATAGATCATGAAACTTCAACCTAATGGAGGAATTAAAATAAGTACTCAGATGAAAATTCTCTTAACGTTTCTTCTCTTTCTTCATTGAGAGAGAGAGAGAGAGAGAGCATATGGAGTGAGAGACGGAGAGAAAGAAAGAGAGTATAGGGAGTGAGACAGAGGGAGCGAGTGAGAGAGATGGAGAGAGAGAGGGAGAGGGGGAGAGAGCGAGAGAATGAGAGAGAGAGAGCAGAGGGAGCGGGAGGGAGAGGGAGGGAGAGAGAGCGTAGAGGGAGTGAGAGACGGAGAGGGAGAGATGAGAGAAGGAGCGAATCATAAACTAGCGAAACTAGGGTTACATGTGACAGTTAGAGTTGAAACTTCAAGGTTGCGGCGGTGAGAGAGTGAGAGTCTTTAAAAGAGAGCCGCTTTAGGGTTTTGGTCCTTTTGGAAGAGCAGAAATAAGGGTTGAGGGCTTTTGTGAAAGTAAAATTGAAAGGTAGAGTATAAATACAAATATCAAAACGATATTCTATTCTATTATATCTAAAAGCTTTGAAAAATATTTACTGAACACATTTATCTAACTAAAATTTCATTATATCCTATTTGTCATTAACTAAATTTATTTCATATCATAGTTATCATCCTTTATGCTTGCATTGGATAATTTTAACCATTAAATGATTTCAAATAATAACATTAATTGCAATATATGAATTCATAGTGTTTTAAAGCCAACTTTGTTTGTTTGAACTAATTTAAACAACCAATTATTTTAAAACATATATAATATAATCGTGATAATTTATAATTATATTCAAAAATCACATTTTAAGATTTATATGTAAAGAAAAAGATGACAATAACCTGTCTTCTACAATTTTTAAGAACTTAAATAAAACACAAATGTGATATAATACTTATAATTTATAATATGCATTCAAAATCATATTTTAGTTGTCAAAAAATAAATACAATATACATATTGTACTACAAATATATAAGAACTTAATTTTCACAATAATCTAATAAATATAATTCGATAGCGCGCACTATGATATCATTTTAATAGTTTTAATACAAAACTTATAAATCATACTACAATAATAAAATAATTTGGTTGAATAAAATGGGGGCATGCATATACATAACACTTCTTCTACAATTAATAGATTTAAGATCTTAATTACACAATAATATAGTAAATTTTAATAAATTACACAATCTCTCATAAAGTCACCCTTGCAATTTTATTTTCACCTTTCATCTTCAATCGTTTTCCTAAATTTCTAATTATCACACTTCAAAATTTAATTTCAACTTATCTTTTTGGCATTTAATCTTTAACATGTCAAAGTAGTCATTTTCAATCACATTCCCACAATCGTATTTAACATCTCAATTATTAAAAATATATGAGTTGTAGAAAATTAAGAGAAATATTGATTTAAATAGATGAATTATGTTAAGCAATTGTATAGGTGAATAATTTGATATTGAAATTAACACTTCAATTCTATTTTACATGTTTATTTAAAAATGAATAAAATTCAACAGAAAAACAACAAAAACAAAACTAACTAACAATAGTTAATAATCATCATATCAAGAAAGCTACGAGAAACTGTGTTAAATCAACTATGGCAAAGAATCGAAGCAGAGGCTAGATTCACCAGGCAATCAAACTATAGGAGGTGTTAATTTCAAATAATGTTATTAACTCTCTATAGCAACAAAAAAATACTGTCTACCTTTAATAGCTTGAATTATTAGTATTTCATATAAAAAGTCAAAAAGGTGATCGAATAATTTTTTTGGTAGTCTTATATGTACTTTACATAAATATTATTTATGTTGGTTGCTTTAACATGTGCAACACATATGCTATTGACTAGTGATTTTAAGTGTGCAATTCGCACAATGAAGAGTTCAATTGAGAAGCTATTGACACTTCACCAATTTTATATTTCGAGTCATCTTCCCAAAGTCCCATGTATTTTGGAAATTTTATGACATCTTCTGCTCCCATTAGGTTCGATTAATGTGAATACAGATGGAGCATCTTTTGGTAGTCCTGGGCTCGCAGGCTGTGGAGGTGTTTTTTGGACCTCTAAAGGATTTATTAAGGGTTGTTAAGTTATTCACCTTGACGTATATTTTACTTTTGAGGCTGAGTTGACTGATGTTATCTATGCGATTGTTGATGCTTCGACCTTTGGATGGAGACAACTATGGTTGTAAAGTGATTCTGTTTATATGGTGAACATTCTTCGTTCAAGATCTTGAAAAGACCATTGGCGTTGGCGTAATATTTTAGATAAATGTTCAAATATAATCAATCATATGACTTTATTATCACTCATATTTATCGGGAGGGTAAACCAGGTTGTAGATTACTTGGCATCCAGGGCTCCTAGTTACTCCAACTTGGTGGTGGAATGCTCTGAATTTTTATTTTTCGTTTATTTTTTATGATATTTATAATATGCATTCTTTTAGGTTCCGCTGATTTTTTCTTTGTATTTTTTGTTGACTCTTTTATTTTATTTTAATAATATGTTAGTTTTTGTCAAATGATGGGGTGCTACGGAGGTGCCAGCCTACTTGAGATATCCTGGTGCACCTACTGATTCTAATCACTAACAACCTTATCTAAAAAAATGTGTGATTCGGTTCAGTGTGGTTCAACTCGGTTTCTTCACAGAAACCGTCAAACCGAAGCAAACCATTTGATTTTTACACTATAATTGGACTTGTTTTAGCCAAAAATTACCATAGTGCAAATATTGCTTTCTTGTGCTAAGTGTGAGAGTTCTCCTAACCGGGGGGATCTGTTAGAGTGACGTTATACGAGTTCTTTCCTCTTTATGATGGACGTACTCTTTCTCCTGAGTGGAGCTCCTCACAGTCTCAATGTCTGTAAAACACAGGCAAAGAACCCTAAAGGCGAGGAATCAGGGGTGGTTGCCCCGCCTAAGGGTCTCCGATGCCTAAGTCAGTCATTTATCGATATTTTGGCATTGTTTATATTGGGGAGAGAAGACATATATCTCCAGTCATTAAGGGAAGTATTTGTACCTAGTCCCTCGGGGTCGTAGGTAGCGTGTTGAAGAAGCCTATTTGAGGCGTGTTAGAGAAGTTTCAGAGGGCACGAAGCCTGTCTTGACCGTCCTTGATTGAATAGGGGAATGAATGGTTTAACTACTTTTGAGGTGACATTTCAGAGGATGATTTGACGTTCTGCCATAGTGATTGGACCTGTTGAGGTCTACTTACGATGATCAATTTTTAAAAGAATAAAAGTGGTATTGAGGCATTATAATTTAACAAGACGAGGCGTAAGCCTCAAAATAAAAAAAGATTTGAGCAAAAAAATTAAAAAAAATATTATACCAATCTTATAAAATTAAGAAATATATAATATCCTTGTCATATAACCAATAAATAATAGCCTTAAAACTAAGAAAAAATAGATGTAGGAAAAGAATAACTCTTAAATAATAGTGTAAAAATTAAAGAATAGTTTTCTAATCATTATCATTTTCATTTATTCATGATTCTGCGTCATCATTATTATTAGTACTATCATCACTCATATGATCTTCTGAGGAGTCATCATCATATCTAATTGCTCCATCATCATCCTCATATGTCTCGACATCAACAAAATCTTCTTCATCCACTATCATCAATGGTGTCATTCCTTTTTCTATCAATAATAAAACAAATGAAATAAAATAGACAATAAATTAAAAGATAAATATTACTATTGATTAAGTTACAGGCTAACCTCCTGACTTAGTTTTAGTTTGCTTTCATTTTCTCCAACCATGTCAAATTTGTTCATTCTTCCAATCAGCATTTTGAACCTGTAGTTTCCATTTAGCATTATATTGATATTCTTGTGATGTTTGCAGTGTAGGGACTTGTCTGATGAGAAAGCTGTTGAGCATTTTCTGGAGGAAGAAGGCATAAAAGAGAGCAAAAAGACAAAAATCTTGGGGATCATAAAGGGCACGTGTGAGTTCTCTGAAGCCTGTGATATTGTTCTGTATCCATTTTTACTTTCGCATGTTTTCCTAGCATCGGTTGAAAAGAGCAAATATTTAAGCTCATATGTATCCGTTCCAGATTGGTTTTTCGTCTTCATCTACTGGTCAAGAATGTTAAATAATATTATTGAGTTTTCAAGTTGTATTTGGTTGTGAATGTTTCTAGATCGATGTCTTGTTACAAATTATTGTTACTTTATAAAACGAGAACGTCCTGCAATGTTCTCACATAACATGGTAGCCGAACACATGAGTTTTTTATGCTCTCAGGGACACACTACGGAAAATGATTAATATGAATTAGTTCCAACTCCCACTTGATGAAAGGTTAAAACGTGAGAAAATTGATCAAATTTGCTTGCTATACACTGTAAGATTCAGAACTAAAATAACATTCTGAGCAAATGGTGTGCTGCTGAAGTAGTTTAATGGTCACTTTTGTTATCTGAAATAAACTTTTTATATTAGTATAATGCATATAACATAGCTGATGTAGTTTCCAATTTTTAGGCTGCAAAGATGAGCTTGCGGGGCTTGCAAATGGTGAATATTCTCCAGAATTCGGGGTTGTGCAAGATGATCATCGTTTAGATGCAATTGTTGCTATTGGTAACTACTAATACGTTCATGATTTATTCATATACCATTTGATGTTCTTTGTTTCATTCTGCGTATGCAAGTTCAAAACAAGTGAAAGTAGAATAGTACTTGATCGACAGTGATCAAATGCTATGAACGACTGTGTAATGATTACAATCACTATATGCTAAATTGAGTATATATTTTTGTTGAGATATAGAGGGTGTTGAGTGATTACAGTATTCATTGGCTCTCAATATATTTTTGTTTTTATAATTGGTGGTTTAAAGTATTATGGCAAAGAACAACTTAATGTTAAGCATGGACTTTTCTAATATCTCACTTGCATTTTTTTATTGATGGTGATGTGAGCAATGTGAAATTATCTTAAAGTTACTGTTTTATTCTTTAAAATGCAGGACCTACAATCCCTTGAAGTTTTTCAACATGGCATCAAATTTTGAAGAGTTGAGCAGTGAAAATTTGAAGTTATTATAGCGTCTATGAAATTTTGAGATGTTTTTTATTTTTTGAAATGAATGTTGTATTAGTAGACTAAGTACTAATACTATACTTATGGATGATACTTTTGGTTAATATTTTATGAAAATTAAATGATATTTGAATGTCTTTTAGTCTAGTAATATATTAATTTTGAATATTTAAATATGCATGTAAACATGTGCATATAAATTGATTACAAAATATAGCATTTATAAAATGCCAGGAAAAACTCTTTATAAGAAGCATAATTTATAACCAAAAACTATATCAATGAGATTAAAAAAACTTTATAATATCTGATTTAATAGGATACAAAAATACATGTAAATGTTAATTCAGAAGTATTAAAAACACATGTTGAATAGATTCAACAATGATCTGAAAACCCTATTAAACAACGTTCTACAATAGTAAAAAACCCCTGTAAAAAGTGAAAGACCACATGGTTCCTCATAGGAGGCATTGCGCCTTGTGAAAAAATGCAGACTTTTAATACGAGGGGTTGTCACAGGCGCTACGAGAACCCTGTGGATTACTTTTCACATGATTTTCTGTCTCTTATAGAATGTCATATTTCTGTCATGATTTTTTGTCTCTTGTGAAAAAATGCAGACTTTTAATACGAGGGGCTGTCACAGGCGCTACGAGAACCTGTGGATTACTTTTCACATGATTTTCTGTCTCTTATAGAATGTCATATTTCTTATAGTGCTTCACTATTTTTAGCCCATGAACTACTCAACCACTATTCAGAAGTAAACATAGCTTGTAATGGTTGCTTCAATCGGCTGATGCTTTGCAAAGTTAGATATGCAGTAGAAAATCTAATGATAGTTGGGCGAATAATTTCTCGTTCCATGAAAGATCTCATCAAAGCCAACACCCAACCATGATTGTATATAAAGTTACTTACTTTCTTTGCTTTTATTAAAGTATTTTTTTGTTGGGGTAGTTCACCAAGCTTCTCAAGCATTAAATCAAGGCAATGAGTAGCACATGGAGTCCGATATAAATGTTTCCTCTTCTCCATTAATTTCTATCCAGCTGCTTTATATGCTGATGCATTATATGTCACTATTTGAACGATAAGTTCCTCCCCAACTTCTTCAACAACACCATCTAGAAGTTCAAACAATAAATTTGGATCTTTCATAACATTTGATACATCGACAAATTTCCAAAAAAATAGTTCCATGTGGAGAGTTAACAAGAAAATTAATTAAGCCTACCCCCTTCATATCCTTCCAACCATCTGATAAAATTGAGACTCCAGTTTTTTGCCCATGTTTTCCTCACTGCATTAATAATATTTTTGGTGGTTTTCACACTACAAAAAAATGGTTTTTCCTGGTGGTTTTACAGTGGCGGTTAAGCCAACCTTCCGGGAAAAAAATTGTTAATGTTTTTTTGCGGCAATTTTGCCAAACCGCTGCCGAAGAATATAAGAAAATGAAGCAGATTTAGGAAATATTTTAAAAAAGATATACGGCAATTTACTTAACCGCCGCCAAATGTTTTAAAAAAAATAAAAATAAATTATAAAATCATTTTGGCGGCCGTTTTTGATAGATGTGGTTTATAACCACCGCTAAAAGGCCTTTAAATCCCTTACTTCTCCTTACGTCCAAACCCACGCAAAATCCATAAAAATTCTTCTATCAACAGGCAACCGAACCCAGGCTCTTCCACCCCGACTTCTCAGCCATAAGCTCCTCCACCGTGAGATCCTCCGCGATATATTGGTACATAGTCGTTTCTCTTTCTAGGTTGCCGGTTTTCTCTTTGTCTCTCTCAGATCTCTCTCTTCTTTGCAGATGTCTCTGCCACCGCGAGCTCCTCTACTCCGCCGTCAAGTTCTCTCAACCACTGCCTCCCAACTCTACCAATGCCTCTCAGCCCGACTGTTTGTGAGTCTTTCATAGATTTATGGTTCAATCCTTTTTTTCCAGTAATTTTGATTGATTCAAGTGTTAAATAAAATTATAGTTATGCTTCAAAATATTCCTTCTCTGATGTTCATGTTTGGCAGCATAACAATTTGGTGGTGTGTAAAATGTTACTTTTTTATTAAAAAAAATTAGTTACACATAAATTGGTCATTATTTTCTCTGCTTTCTATGAGATCAATATAAATATGCTTTAGGACTCAAGGATCGATCTGGGGGGATTAGTAGGATTTGATTTATAATTAATTAAAGAAGTAGAAGTGGGGAGTGAAGTGTTGGAGTGGCATGTTTAGTTTACATAGTTAAGTCTTTTAGATTACATAATGTAAATTGATTGTTGCCTAAATAACATCAAGTGCATAAAGAACAAGATAGGAGCAGAATGTGGTTCACTAGTTGCTCTAGTTTGGTTAAGTATTGACATTGCTCTTTGGCTAGCAAAAAAGTGTATGAAACACCTACCTTTTAGTTTATTTATGTTTGTTTCCCATTTTTTACTGTCATAGCTTATAGCCTAATGGTATATGTGGTTTTAGTGATTAAAAGAAAATTGGTGGAAAGGAAGAATACAGTAAAATAAAGACTATTACTCTGTATAATATGTGACTTATATTTCTATTTTGTTTACTGCGAGATTATTAAAGTAATACTATTGTTGAGAACAACTTAATTTCATTCTGACTTTGATTTCATTGTGACTTTGATTTCCGTTATATTGAACTATATATAGGATGAGCATATTCTTAATGTCATATTCTTCCAACTGAAATTAGGACATATCTTAAACTCAAACATAAATAGTAACATATTTACTTACACAGTTTAAACTAGTTTATTGTGTATGATCTATAAAGTTTCTAACGAGTTTCTTCTACCCATATATCTTTATTTTATATTTCATACAAACCATTGTTCTTATTCATATAATGTCTAACATATAAAAATAATATTTTATATGTAGGTGGATCCTCCTTCTCTAGGCGAAAGGTTCGAGGTCGGATACGATTAGCTCATATATGAAATCTACCTGAAGGGAAGAGAGTGAAAGTTGAATTCAACGCTATGATTGAAAACATAGCGCATATAGTTTGAATTTATATTGTTTTGTCTTTAGAATTTGTGAATGTTTCAATTGATAGATTTTGAATATTTAGAATTTGTGAATGTTTGAATTTGTGAATGTTTAAAATGCAAGAATTTGTGAATATTTGAATTGATGGACTCTGAATTGTTAGAATTTTTGTATTAATGGATTCTAAAATCTGTGATTTAAATGTTTTCTGAAACATGTATTTTTGAAAATATGAGATGTTTAAAAAAAAATTCAGGCAAAAATTTCATTTTATAGCGGTGGTTTAAAACCGCCAGGAAAGAGAATTTATTTTCCATTGTTTTGACATAAACGGCGGTAAAAACGGCCGCTAAATACTCTTTACCGGAGGTTTGCAACCGCCAGCAAAGACCCCCATTTACCGGCGGTTGGAAAAGTCACTGCCAAAAACCTTTACGGCGGTGGATAAGACGGTGGTATTTGAACCGCCATAAAATTATTTTGCAGCGATGAAAACCGTCGTCATAAGCCATTTTTCTTGTAGTGTCATTTCCTCTTTTAGTATCCATATGGTAAGTTCATGCATTGTAGGAGGTTTTAATCCTCGACCACATGAACCAATAGCACGACACATACTCACGAAAGAAGCACTCCTTGCCACATTAAAGAGAATACCATTCTAAAAAAAGAATCTTCCAATATCCAAGTAAACACGATTTTGAGCTTCTTTTACATTTAATGGAGGTAGAAAGCTTTCGTTGTTGACATCTTGACTATCATTACCATCTACGTTCACTGCAAATCGATTCATTGGGCCTCTAACTCATCTCATAGAAGGACCACCGCTGCTTGAACCCCCATAGTAAGAATCTACATTTTGTGTTATATAAGCTCCAGAATCAACCATCTTATCAAAATTTTGTTGAGCCAAATGTCTTGCTACTTCACATTTCTTCAGAAAACTCCAGCATCTCTTGTTTCACATTTTCAAGAACTTTACCACACGATGCTACATTCCTATGAGTTCCTCCTAAGTGATCTTTCATTCTTTTATCACTGCCTTTGATGATTATGTTACAAAAATTACATTGGATATATTTGTATGTCTTTCCACCTCCAACATTTGATCCGTCCACCTCAATACCGTATTTCCATGTGGATCTTTTTTATTCCCACTTCTGGTACTCTTTTTCATCATTCCCCTAACCATCTTTTAAATGTCTCACTAAATTGAAAAAAATAAATAATTACTAAACAAATAAATAAAAGTTTGCATGCTCACTGACAAATAAATAACAACTGTACAGTTGTTATTTCAATTGTTTATTAAACAAACCGGATGTAAGAATTATTAAACAAATAAGAGCTAATGAACAATAAACAAATAAACTATAAAACATGCTGTAGGTGTAGGAAACCGAAGCATAAACAAAACAAATAATAAACTATAAACAAAAAGTATAAACAAAAAAAGGAGGATAAACTATAAATAAAAAGTAAACTATAAACAAAAAAAGTATAAACAAAAAATAAAATCTATCACATGTAGAAACCGAAGCATGATGAGCTCCAGGTAGGAAATAATCAAAAAGGATAAATTATGTTTATGCTCTTACATATGCTAGGGTCTGTGTAATTTGAACTCTATAGTGTTCGATCAGATGAGGTCGGTTCTTTCCCTTTGGCAATTCTCCCGTTGTAAGTTTTTCAGTGTGACTTTGACATGTGTTGTTGCGTTACTGGTGTTGGAAAACACCCATCATAGTTGTCCCCAGTCGAGGACTTGGGTGGCTTTATTCATTCGGGTCTGAAGACTTCATCGTCCGAGCTACCTCAGTACGGTGATAGACTAAGGGCATGTCCTGAGTACTTTACATTTGTGCTCAAAGTCTACTCCTTATAGGAGGTTACATCGAATGTAATTAATTTCCTGGCCGTTTTCAACGTGTGCGTCACTTTACCTTTCCTATGCTTCGGGGACCATTATCCCCTTGAGAGTGGAAGCATTGCTGGCTCATAAATGCACGTAAAGGAGGGTGAGGGTCGTTAACAACGAATCATGACTTGAAGATGTGTCACTTCATTCCTGACACGTCGCGTCATCCTTGCAGTTGTTTAGATGACATTTGGTCTTTCAACGACTGCTCTTTGATTGTAGCCTAAATGGTCGTCGTCATGACCCTCTTTAATGCCCATTAAGCAGGCACTTTCCCTTCTTTAGGCCTATAAATAAGCGGATCCCTTCTCATTTCCTTCATCCTTGTAAATGTCATGCCTCGGAGTCGTCGATGTTTCATTCATGATGATCTTCCTATCATCGATAAGCTAGTTCGGTGAATCCTTTGTTCGTGTTGGCTATTCGCCCCTGGCGATAAGGACTTTACCTTTAACAAGAGCCTGTAATTTGGCTGGTAGCCTTAATTCCCAATCCGTAATGAAGCAACTTTACTGGTTGTGACCCATTCTCATCTTTTATCACCTCTGTCATTTCGGACTCCCAACCGCTTTATCACAACATACTTCAGGAGTGGGTAAGGTAGCCCTTGCTAGGGGTGTAAAAATTGTTACCGAACCAAATAAAAAATGTTTGGTTCTGTCAGTTATATATATATTACCTTGGCTCGGTTCAATTTGACATTTCTACCGAACCGTAAGTTTGGTTCGGTTCAAAAAATCATATGATTTTGAACCAAATCAAACCGAAGTATAAATAAATAAATAAATCTTATATGTATATACACACTAAGTACAAACCCTGGTGCCTCCTTAGTCCTTCTCCCTCGTCTCTCTCCTCTCACACACAGAAGCCTCCTTTCCCCTCGTCTAACTTTCTCCTCTCACACGCAGAAGCTTCTTCCCCAATCATCTAACCCTCATTCCCCCTCTAATCTTCTAACTCTCTCATTCCCCCTCTATTCTCTTCGATCTCTCTCCTTCCTCCTCTATTCTCTTTGATCTCTCTCATTCCCCTTCTCTTCCCTTTGATCTCTCTCTTCTCTTTGAACCCTCACTCCCTCAGATCTACTTCAAATCCTCACTCCCTTAGTTCTACTTCGAAGCCTCAGATCTGCTCGCAACAACAGATCTGCATCTGCTCGCACCCTCAGAGGATGGATTTGTTCATCTGAGGCTTCGTTCATGTGCTCGCACCTTTAGAATCAGATCTACATCTGTGAACCCTAAGAGGATGGCTTCATTCATCGTACCATCAGATATGCTCATGGTTGATGTACGAAATATGTTTTCTTTGTAGATACGATTTGTTATTGTAGATTATAGATTTTTTTCTTGATTTAGGCTTTGTAATTATAGAATTTAAGTTTAATTTTTATAATCCAGGGTTTGTAATAATAGATTTAAGCTTGATTATTTCTGATTTAAGGTTTGTAATAATGATTTTAATTTCAATTTGTATTGATTTTTTCATAGATGTATGTAAGGAATATATTTCTATTTTGAGGTTTGTAATAACAGATTCTAAAATGACTTAATCCTAATTTTGATGTTGCAATTATAGTTTGAAAATATGTGAAGTTTGCAGGTTTGATGTTATAATTTTCGTGAATAATTTTTTACACTGTTAGTGTCAAACCGATGAACCAAACCAAATTGAACCGAAACTCATGGTTATGTTTGATTCGGTTCTTTTGACCTTCATAGTTCGATTCGGTTCGGTACACAATTGAACTGAAAGTTTCAATTCAGTTTAATTTTTTCTCAAATAACCGACTGAACTGAATTGTGAACGCCCCTAGCCTTTGCAATCATATCCTTCGTGAATGTCTTGAACCATGGGGTAGTGTCCCTCTTCCTTGTTCGCCTAGTGTGAGAAGTTGATGGTTTTGTTTTTCGTCATCAGCTCAGAAATTGGTTGCTCCCCGTGGTTTGAATCCACTTCTATCTTGTCTTGACATTGTCCTCGGAATAATTCATAAGCCTTAGAGACCCTGCAATCACCGGCCTTGACGTAGGTAATGGGAGTTTACTTTTAAGTCAGCCTAGAAGTGGCTCGCCCCCTTAACCGAGGAGATTTTTGTACTTTTTCTTGTACTAATAATCCTCTATATCTCAATGAAAATAAACTCCCTTAACCTGTGGCTCCTTTATTTATCTCTGGTTTTGCCTATTTCCTGTCGTGAACATACCTCAAGTAGGTAGAGTTTCTTTTTCCTCAGTCGAGCTTTAACTTAGTCTGGATGAGACCTTTATCCTGAGCTGTGCAGTTTTGCTGACTATTATGCTCCTATGAACTATTATTGATCTGAGCTTGTGATCCCAAGTTGGAGTGGTCCTTAAAGGGCCTTGATCGTTTTGGTGGACTTGATCTTGTCCAACGAATTGCCCAGTTCATAGGTCGGGGGTCGCACAAACTTGTTACAACCTTTATGAAGTCGTATCCCCATCCAAAAGGTTTGGTCGTGTGAACCTTCCTCGCCTTAAGATTTTATCTTTTGACATTTTTCGAGCATGCCCCCTCCTATTTGGGCTTTTCCCTTAACCATGTTAGATGCGCATAAGTGCTCGGCGGTCACTACTTTCCTTGGTCTAACCAGGCGTGCTTGTACTGGTTAGACTCTTATTCCCATCTGCGAACATGAGTGCTTCGCAAAAATCTTTTCTTGATGTCTAGCAAGGCGTGCATGCTCTAGCTAGACCCTTAAATCCCATCTACGAGCATGAGTTCCTGACAGACATCACTTTTTGATATCTAGCCAGGCATGTCTGCTTTTGGATAAATCTTTAATCTCATCTGCGAGTTGAGGTGCTCAGCATATGTCACTTGTTGATATCTAGCCAGTGGTGCATGCTCTAACTAGATCATTGATCCCGTTTGCAAGCTGAGGTGCTCGATAAACATCACTAATTGATTTCTAGCCAGGCGTGCTTGTTCTGGTTAGATATTTTATCCCGTCTGCGAGCTGAAGTGCTTGACATACATCATTTGTTGAAATCTAGTCAGGCGTGCCTACTGTGGCTAGATCATTGATCCCGTCCGTGAGCTGAGATGCTCGGTAGACATTACTTGTCGATATCTAGTCAGGCATGCCTGCTCTGGCTAGATCATTGATCTCGTCTACGAGCTGAGATGCTCGACATACATTACTTGTCGATTTCTAATAAGGCGTGCCTGCTCTGGCTAAATCCTTGATTCCATCTGTGAGCTGAGGTGCTCGACAGACATTACTTATCGATATCTAACCAAACGTGCATGCTCTAGCTAGATCCATGATCCCGTTTGCGAGGTGAGGTGCTCGGCAGACATCACTTGTCGATATCTAGCCAAGCGTGCCTGCTCCGGTTAGATTCTTTATCCTGTTTGCGAGCTGAAGTGATCGATACACATCACTTGTCAATATCTAGCCAAACGTGCCTACTCTGACTAGATCATTGATCCCGTTTGTGAGTTGATGTGCTTGACAGACATCACTTGTCATTTAATCCTGATTTGTGGGCTAGAGTACCTCACCAGTCATCACGTTTTGTTTAATCCCGAATGGTGGGCTGAAGCACCACACAAGTCATAACTTTTTGTTTAATCCTGACTGGTGAGGTGACTGGTGGGCTGGAACACCTCACCAGTCATTTATTTTTATTTAATCTCGAGTGGTGGGCTGGAGTACCTCACCAATCATCAATTTTTGTTCAATCCTGACTGGTGGGTTGGAGCACCTCTCCAGTCATCATTTTTTATTCTTCTATCGGACGTCGTAGAAAGGTTGCTTGCTTCCTTTTATTCGATAAATGTGGTCGAGTGTACAATCCTTGTCGTCTATTACTCTTGGGCGTTGATCATTCTAACAAAGAAACCTGTTCCCAAAATAAATCCTATGCAATTTATATGCATTTATTAAATTCATACTTTCTGGCCTTAGTGCTTCCATTACGACGAGAGCATCTCATAATCTGAATTAACTCCATGATCTAGCGGTCGTATATTGCAGTATCCCTCCGAAGTTGGTCAAGCTCCTCATTTCCTGAGCTGTCGTTCCATCCCTTGTTAGGATTGGCACATTGTTCCTTCTGGGATGCGTCTTTGCATCAATGACAATACCTCTAGAGTTCCGCATTCTACTTACAGAGAGGTATGGGTTTGTCCTGATTCTTCGTCTCCATCTATTCTTGCAGGAGAAAGCTTGATCACCCTGGTTTTCCAAGTCCTTCTTCAGACCATCTTCCGGGTAGCTGACCATTCATCAGATCATTCCTCTCTGCTGGCTCAATATTTGCCTCGTTTGGAGGCGTCAATGGGGGACTACGTAGGCATGACCCCGGTGTCAAGAGCCTGGTCCCCTTGAAGACTGGTGTAAAAAGTCTTTACCATCCCCATTCCTTAACATGGGCACCAAATTAGGCTTGGCCTATGGGCTCGTATACTAACTTTGACGAGGCCTATCGTCCTTCTGTTTACCCTAAGGTGGGATACAAGAGTTGGGAGCTAGCTAACCCAGATTCATATTTCAATCATAGAGGATTGGCTGCCGGGCTCTGTATTTTCAACTGAGGATGCTCCCAGGCCTACTACTCGTGCCACGTGGCTTTCCTTTGCTTGTGTCGAAGGGAACCAAAGAGTATGGGGAGGGTGCCCTACCAATATTTTCCTCTATCTTTTGTGGCTGCTCATACCCTACCCTCAGAGGGTCCTTACGGGGCCTCCACCTTTGCTCACTCTCCGATGAATTTATTCTCCTTCTTCGTCTTTTGGGGATGACTCCAACCAGAACCTTATAAAGGGAGAGCCTGGTCATGCGTCTCCTGATTTTATTTTGGTCTCGATTTCCTCGAACGATGGCATTTCTCTGGCAAGACTTTGAATCACAGGGATGACCATTTTTATGTTAAGAGATCTTTACGACCTGGGCGGCTACTAGCGCATCTTTCCTCCCTTTATCGGTCACCTCGGAGATTGCAGCAACTGTTTCTTTCCTCCTTCGTTGTATGATCATTATGACGGCAGAAGGTCCTTTCTCAGCCGTGGGAAAAGGTGAGTCATCCCTCTCGTGCTAGATTTTGTCGGCATAGGATGACGAACTCATCCTCTCTTTGCGAGAGAGAAAAGGGTTTCAAGTACTTTGAATAGGGACGATGTTGTCGTCCTTCCCCATAGACGACGCCAACTGTTTTAGCCAAAACTGCCACAGTACAGATGTTGCTTTCTCATGCTAAGTGTGAGAGTTCTCCTAACTTGGGGGGGATCAACTGGAGTGACGTTATATGAGTTCTTTCCTCTTTATGATGGGCATACTCTTCCTCCTGACGGGAGCTCCTTACGACCTCAACGTCTACAAAACAAAGACAAAGAACCCTAAAGGAGAGGAATTGGGGGTGGTTGTCCTACTTAAGGGTCTCTGATGCCTAAGTCACTCGTTTATCGATATTTGGCATAGTTTCTGTTGGGGAGAGACGACATACCTCTTTAGTCGATTAGGGGTAGTATTTGTACCTGATCCCTCAGGGTCGTAGGCACGTGTTGAAGAAGCCCCTTAGAGACGTGTTGAAGAAGCTTTAGGGGGCACAAAGCCTGCCTTGACCGTCCTTGATTGGATATGGGCATTAATGGTTGATGTGCTTTTGAGGTGACATTTCAGACGCTGATCTAGCGTTCTATCATGGTGGTCGGAACAGTTGAGTGTTACTTATGGTGAGTAATGATGGCCTCATACTTGGTTATCTGAGCTCTCTTTGTGCACCTTATTTTTGCTCTTACATATGCTTGAGTCTGTGGAACCTGAGTTCCATAGTGACCGACCAGATGAGGTCGGTTCTTTTCCTTTAGCAATTTCCTGTTGCAAGTTTCTCAGCATGACTTGACACGTGTCGTTGCGTTACTGGTGGTTGGAAAAACACCCATAATAGGACCAAACGTCAAGACCGACCAAACCGGTTTGGTTCAGTATAGTTTGGTTGCTTTAGACAGTTTGGGCAGTTTTCCTTACATCCCTAAATATTAGTATCTTGATAAAAAAAATTATTTGTACTTGGTTTTACATTTAATCATATATTTGTAATTTCTATATTCACATTTTAAGCCAATTTTTTCAAATGCCATCGTTTAATATAGATACCAAATTTTATGATCTATATCTGCGATTTTTGAGCGTGCACTACTTTGTCAAAAAATATTTGTATTTTCGTCATCAGTGAATTAACTTGGCCCAAGATCAACCAATACACTACATTTGCAACATATTCACTGTAGCTAATCAGTAGCTGAGTAAGCAAAACCTCCAAATCATCTGATTGTGGTCGTTCGTGTTGGTTCGGATGGTTTACAATTTCTCTAGATCCAATTAGTCTCTCAATCTTAATCCTCTGGCTGTCGCGAACCAAGTTGTTTCCTGGCGATTAAAGGAAACAGGCGTAAGTGTTGCAATGAATTTTGCGAGTAGCTCCTTGAAATTGAAATTGTGTAAATTTTTTAGTGAATAATATTTACTTTTTGCTAATAAAATTTTTTGGTGAGTCACGAGTTGAAACGGTGAAAAACGACTGAACTGAACCACTTCTGCGCGGTTGAGTGTGGCTTGGTTTATTTTCCTTTCAAATAACGTCTTCTACCAAATTGGAGTCCGTCACGGTTCCCGTCGGTTCAATTCACAAAAAATCGACTTCTGCGGTTCGGTCCAATATTTTAGTGTCAACCGAAACCAACTTTACACTTACACCCAATTAGTCGATCTTAGAGTCGCAGACGTCGCAGAGGATTCTGCTATCAATAATGTATTCACCTATCACAACTCTTCCGATGGCGCGTACGCGCGTGATGTCGCTTACAGAGGCAGAGAGATCAAGCGCAGAGCCGGGAGGACTGGAAGCTTCTCTGCTCCAAATGGTACATGATCATCATCACGCCTTTCTCAGGCTCCGAGAAGACTCAGGTCAGTTGCCAATTAGCTTTTCCACGGCTAAAAAGTACCGCAGCAGCTTCTGATGTTTTTCTCTAATTGTTTGCAAAATTGTTACTGTCATTATCATCAATTGTGATAGATAATGCGAGAAAAGATGCAATTCGAAACGCAGTGCGGGTTTCGGACCTTTTGGTGGATGCAGTTAACGGTGGAGTTCAGGAGTCGTTTATCAATGAGAAGCGAATCGAGCTTGAAATTAGGGCTTTAGCGGCCACGATTACCCGCTTCATGAAGCAGACTGATCAGTGGCTCTCTGCTACTCACGCTTTGAACACCGCTGTCAAGGTAAAGCGTTCATTCTTTTCAATTAGTCTCTTAATTTGTATCTGATCGAAAGCTTAGGTATTTATCATTCATCTGTGAAAGATATTTTATTTCGCCATCTGATAAATTATTGCTCATCGATTCTGACCAAAGATTGACTCATCATAGAATCACAGAGTACCCATAATTACAGATAACCGGTTCCACATTGGTTTTGGGATAAATGTAGCTAATTATTGTAAGATTGGAAGACCAACAATGGAACTTTCATGTGTCTCGGTTGCTGGGAATGCTGTTATCTCATTTTCGTTACCCATTAACAAAAATTACAAGATGCCTATTGAATATTTGTCTCGACACTGATATTTTTGGAGTAGTTTTGATAATGAATATTGGTACAGTACAGTGATTTTATTATGGGCCTGTCCGGTATAGATGGCTATAATGATCCCCGACGAGAACAAGAAAACATAGAGAATATGGAGATAATCAGGGCAGCACAAATTATTGATCAACATACATTAGTCAGTGATGACTTGGCACTCCCTTTGACAACTCACTATCCAAATGGTGCATCACAGCACAACTTTTCCACTGCCACCAAGCACACTACCATTGGCTCACTTCATAACAAATTATAGTTACCTCAACCTTGCTTCTCATTGGGCAGCAGTCTTCAACCAATAGGAATGCACCACAAGTCCTCAAGAATATTTCCTAGCTAACCTCCTAGCTCACGGGTTCTTCACCACCTTAGATTTAGTAATGATGGATCAATGATTACTCAGTCATTACCTAATCTAATTACCTCATTAATTATGTTTAGATAGATTTTATCTCATGTAATATATATACCCTTGTACTATTCTTTGTAAGGCAGAGTTAATAGAATTTCAATACAGAAAGCTTTTCCAACTCCTTCTCTGTTTCTTATCTTGGTATCAGAACAGGCCTTCCCGTCTGCAATTTTTTCTTACTTTGTTAGCTAAATATGGCTGAAACAACCACAAATGCTCCTGCTAATGCACCTGTTAACACTGTAAACACTGCAAACAACACAAATGCAGCTGAAACACCAACGTCTGCTATCTCACTTGCATCTGGATCAAATGTCAACCAAACTTTTTCCCACCCACTTCCTTCCCTACCCACTATCCTAACAAACAACATGATTAGGATATCTATTAGGTTAGACAGATCCAATTAATATTTCTAAAAAATCCCCGATCCTTTCTATAGCCCGAGCATATGACTTGGAGACCTATCTCACTGGCACTGCTCGTATGCTAGATGAATTTGTCAAGAATCTAGCATCTGCTGTTGAAGCTCTTGTACCTGAATCACCCTTCGTTTTGAACCCTGAGTTCATAAGTTGGAGAAAGACTGACCAACACTTAATGAGTTGGCTGTTATCCTTAATTACAGAAAGTATGTTTGGACATATAGTCCACTGTCTCATTGCTCATGAGGTCTGGAGGACTCTGGAGTAGCTCTTCACCTCACAGTCCAAAGCTACGACTCTACAACTGCGTTTTCAGCTTCAAACACTAAAGAGGGGCTCCCTCAGCATCAATGACTACATGTTGAAGATGAAATCTATTGCTGACAGTCTGTCAGCCACTGGACAAAGCATCACAGATGATGACTTACTGCTTTATGTTTTGGGAGGACTAGGAACTGAGTATGATCCTGTGGTGGTCAATTTGACCTCAAGAGGAGACACTGTGTCTTTACAAGAAGCACAGTATGCTACAAAGTCATGAGATGCGCATCGAGCAACTCACAGGCACCATTGACACCCTATTCCCATCTGCCAACTTTGCCAATTACACCAGAAAAGGATCCTCTCCCTCCACTCAGCAAAACTTTTCACCTCAAACCAATCCCAACAACTAAAGAAACTCCTCAAATCAAATCAGATGAAGAGGTAGGGGAAGGGTCTGGTCTGGCCATAGACCTATGTGCCAAATATGCAAAAAAAACAGGTCATTATGCATCTACCTGCTATAACAGGCATGGCTCCAGCTTTCAACCTGAACCTGCACACTTCAACACTCAGAATCAGTTCACAAATCAGACTCAGAGTGGCATGACGCCTAGAAACCCTGCTGCTTTCAATGCCTCAACATGAGCTGTTGATGATGCTAATTGGTACCTGGATATTGCGGCCACTCACCATGTAACAACAGATCTGTCTAATCTGTCCATAAAAAATGACTACAATGACAAATTTAAGCTAATGACTGGTAATGGTAAGCTTTTAGATATAACTCATGTAGGCACGTCATAATTTCCTACTCACAAACACTCTATTGCCTTAACGCTGGATCAGTTTCTTTGTGTCCCTTCTGCCACTAGAAACTTATTGAGTGTCTCTTAACTTTGTCTAATAATCCTGTACTAATTGAATTTGACTCAATTTTCTGTTTTGTGAAGGACAAGATTACGAGGGAAGTATTGCTTTAGGGTGTACTTAGAGATGGTTTGTACCATTTTCCACTTCATAGACTGTCCACCACTCCAGTAGACAAGTCAGCATCACATACCTCAACACCCACTGCTTTTCTTTCTGTCAGCAGAGTCTATAAAGCCAATCTATGGCACCAAAGGCTAGGGCATCCTTCAGTCCAAGTTCTGGGAGAAGTTTTCAAGTCTGTCAACTTTCCTACTAGTATTTCTAGGACTGTTTCATTTTGTGAGGCTTGTACCCTAGGCAAAGCTCATCAAGCTACTTTCCCTTTATCTTCTAATGTAGCTAAAACACCTTTTGAGATTGTATATAGTGACCTTTGGGGACCAGCTCCTTTATCTACACTCGGTGGTTATAAATATTACATAGCTTTTGTTGATGACTTTAGTAGATTTACTTGGGTTTCCCTTTTGAAACTAAAATCTGATGCAAAACAAATTTTCATTCAATTTAATGCATAAATTGAAAGAACCTTTGAAAGAAAAATTAAATGTCTCCAAAGTGACTGGGGGTGAGTACAGATCACTACAACCCTTACTAGCTACTCTAGGCATTGTCTTTAGGCACTCCTGCCCACACACTCACCAACAAAATGGTAGAGTAGAAAGAAAACACAGGGATATTACTGAAAAAGGACTTGCTCTCTTAGCTCATGCCAAACTTCCTCTGCATTTTTGGTGGGAAGCCTTCTCAGCTGCCACATTTTTTATTAACAGGCTTCCCACACCTGAACAAATCCCCATTTGAGAGGCTGTTTTCACAAAAACCTGATTATAGCTTCCTAAAGGTATTTGGTTGTAGTTGCTTCCGCTTCTTAAGACCATATAACAAACATAAGTTTGAATTTCACACCAAAAAATGTGTTTTCCTAGGCTATAGTCTCTCTCACAAGGGTTATTTGTGTTTTGAACCTATTTCTGCTAAAATGTTTATCAGCAAAAGTGTAATATTTAATGAAACTGAGTTTCCATACTCTATGCTTACTAGTACCTCATCACACATTTCTTCTTCATTTACTCCCTTCACTATACTCCCTGTTCCCAACCTCTCCAATGGTACAGGTTTATCTTCACACTCTACAGTAGCTTCTCCAACATCTTGTTCTGCACAAACTTGGAATGCCAGTCTCAACTCACAAGGTGCTGTCTCTACTCCCTCTTTCGACTCTCCTAATTATCCTATTCCTTGTCATACAATTCCCTTTTCTCCCTTCCCTACCCCATCACCACATGTTCACCTGTTATACCCGTTTTGCCTGTTGTTGAGTTACTTGTCTCTAGGCCTACTGCTTCAGTTCACCCCATGTTCACCAGGTCCAAAACAGGCTCACTCAAGCCCAAAGCTTTCTCTATTGTCACTCAACCCAATGCTCCTCTCACTGTCAAAGCAGCTCTATCTAATCCTGTCTGGCATGCTGAGTACCAAGCTTTACTTAAGAATAATACATGGTCCCTTGTTCCTCCATCTGCACAATGTCAACCAGTGACCAACAAATGGGTGTTTAAGGTCAAACACAACCCTAATGGCACAGTTCAAAGATGCAAGGCCAGACTAGTGGCCAAAGGATTCCAACAGACTGCAGGTGTGGACTTCTTTGACACTTTCAGCCCAGTGATCAAGCCTTGCACCATTAGGATCATGCTCACCTTAGCTGATACAAATGATTGGGAGATTCATCAACTTGATATAAACCATGCATTTCTGCATGGTGACCTCAATGAGACAGTGTACATGGTCCAACTCCCAGGTTTTGAAAATCCAACCAAACCTAACTATCTGTGCAAACTCAATAAGGCATTATATGGTCTAAGACAGGCTCCACGTGCATGGTTTGATAAGCTCAAGCTTGCTTTACAGTCTTGGGGGTTCACCAACTCCATATCAAATACCTCACTCTTCATGTCCTTCTCAGGCAGTCACATGGTGTTAGTCCTCAGAATGGTTTGATAAGCTCAAGCTTGCTTTACAGTCTTGGGAGTTCACCAACTCCATATCAAATACCTCACTCTTCATGTCCTTCTCAGGCAGTCACATGGTGTTAGTCCTCATGTATGTTGATGACATATTGGTCACTGGGAGCTGCCATTCTATGGTTCAACAGGTTTACTCTCAACTTAGATCCCAATTCTCTCTCAAGAATCTTGGATCACTGCATTACTTTCCGAGGTTTGAAGCTTTTAGGGACAGCTTAGGCATCTACCTCACTCATACCAAATATGCAATTGACTTACTCCTTAAAGCCAACATGTCTACTGCCAATAGTAGCCCAACTCCAATGTGTCCCTCCTATAAGCTTCAGTCTTCAGGTTTACCCTTCTTTAACTCCACTCTCTACAGAAGCATTATAGGCTCCTTGCAGTATCTTACCTTAACTAGGCCTGACATAGCCTTTGCTGTTAACAAGCTTAGCCAATTCCTCTCTAAACCCGAAGTTGATCATTGGAAAGCTTGTAAACGAGTCCTAAGGTACATCAAAATCACAACACAGCTTGGGCTACACTTCACACGAGCTTCTTCTCTTTCTGTGCACTGCTTTTCTAATGCAGACTGGGCGAGTTCACTGGATGACAGGAAGTCTACCAGTGGTTTTTTCTTGTTCTTGAGCAACAATCTTATCACTTGGAGCTCTAGAAAACAAAGGGTTGTAGCAAGGTCCAGTACTGAGTTAGAATATCGTGCAATAGCCCTTGCAGCTTCTGAAATTCTGTGGCTCCAGTCTCTCTTTACTGAATTAAGGCTGCCAATCTCTTCAGCTCCAATTATCTGGTGTGATAACCAGAATGCAAATGCTCTTGCTTGCAATCCTATGTTCCACTCCAGGACAAAACACATTGAACTTGACATACATTTTATATGAGAAAAGATTCTTTCCATGTAGCTAGAGGTGCGCTACATCCCATCTACTTCACAGATAGCAGGCATTCTCACAAAGCCCCTACTGCCATCTCAGTTTCATATACTTGCTTCCAAGCTTCATGTGATTGCATCCCCATCGCGCTTGAAGGGGGGGGGGGGGGGGGTATTGATCGACATACATTAGTCAGTGATGACTTGGCACTCCCTTTGACTTTTCACTGTCCAAATGACGCATCACAGTACAATTTCTCCACTGCCACCGAGCACACTGCCATTCTCACTTCATAACAAATTATAGTTACCTCAACCTTACTTCTCATTGGGCAGCAGTCTTCAACCAATAGGAATGCAACGCAAGTCCTCAAGAATATTCCTTAACTAACCTCCTAGCTCACGGGTTATTCATCACCTTTGAGTAATGATTGGATCAATGATTACTCAATCATTACCTAATCTAATTACCTCCTTAATTATGTTTAGATAGATTTTATCTCATGTAATATATATACCCTTGTACTATTCTTTGTAGGGCAGAGTTAATAGAATTTCAATACAGAAAACTTTTCCAACTCCTTCTTCTCTGTTTCTTATCTCAGATTACTATCTGACTTTACTGGTTTGAGACAAGATGCATCCGTGGTTTGAGATTAAAGTAGCTAAAATACTGTTTGCAGACTCTCTTTAAATTACTTATCTAAGCCTTAAGGAAGACTATATCTAAATCAATATGTGTATTACTTGGAGATCAAAATGGGAAACTATTGCAGGATAAATCCAAAATTCGAGTGGGACTAAATGGGCTTGCAATGTCCTGGGTTAGTCTTTTTTCCCATACATTAGAGCTTAGTTTATATGAGTAGGTGACTTCTCTGCATTTCCTATTAAGTTGTAGGCGCTACTGTGGTCTCTCATGAAAAGAGATTCAAACCATGTGAAATTGGTGTATTCAGCATAGTTTTTCAAACATTTCCAATTAGTGCTTGGTTGAAGAATTTGTCGGTTCCGGAATTGATATGTTTATTGTCTAAATACTGGTTGATTTGTTGGACTATTTTCCATCGTTAGTTCTTATTTTAATTGAAATATGTGACAGGAAATTGGAGATTTTGAGAACTGGATGAAGACAATAGAATTTGATTGTAAGAGCATCAATGCAGCAATAAGCAACATTTACGAATAGGATCATACGACTGCCAGTTTTGACTGTAACCTTATAATTGTAAAATTGTCTCTGTTTATGTTTCCTGTGAGCGTTAGATGGAGCATTCCAATTGTTGCTTACTAGGAAGCCTGATAGATCCCTTGTTTAGAGATGCATATAGTCTTTAATTCACCATAGTTTAGCTTCCTTTTTCACTCATGACGATCCAAAACGGAAAAACGACACAGAAAGAAGATGGAAAATCTCACAAAGCCCCTTTTCTCTGGTACGAAGATACAGAGCTGATATGTTAAGAGTATTACTTGGTCTAAATTGTATAGAGAATTTTTATTGTTGACTATATTTTGTAACTTTATCTTCAATCTCTTGCTTTCCTCGTAAGAGTTTTATATGCATTCTTCCTACTGACGTTGGTCTTTGTAATCATTTGAGTCGTTCTACAGTACAAGGGTTTTAAAATCCGTGTATCGTACAGGGGAAATATTCTTAAGTTGGGTCTGTTTTTTTACCTGCAACATGAAAAAAGAAAATAGAATTGTTACAATTTGGATAAGTTTTTAATTTTAAATTTAATTTTGTTCGCACCTATTAAAAAACATCAAATATAATATTTAAAAAAAAATATATTTAATCTAACAAATTGAATTAACTTTAATAGTTTTTATATTCAATTGGTTATTAATATATCATTTTATTTTTTAATGTATATATTTAATTATTTATTTTTCTCTGCCATATATTTTAATTATTTCTATCTCTCTCTATATATATATCTTACTCTCTCTCTTAAAATATTTCCCTCCCCCGCTGCCTACTCTCCCGCTACCATCCTTTCTCTTTCACATTATATATATAAATTGCAAAAATTAGAGGTGTATAGAATTTAACGAATCGACCCAACCGAATCGAATCGATTCAGTTGGTTCTTTTTCTATGGTAATTGTAATCGATTTGGTTGATTTAAGTAACTGAACTTTTAGTTTGATTATATTTTACAATAAACATGCAATCGGTTCGAACCGATTACAACCATATTTTAATATATATATATATATATATTCGACCCGACCGAATCGAATTGATTCAGTCGGTTCTTTTTCTATGGTAATTGTAATCGATTTGGTTAATTTAAGTAACTGAACTTTCAGTTTGGTTATATTTTACAATAAACATGTAATCGGTTCGAACTGATTACAACCATATTTTAATATATATATATATATATATATATATATTAATTGTGTTAAGTGTTGATATTTTCAATTTAATGATTTTTGCTAATTTTTCTAAAAATTTTATAATTGTAGCCGAACCGGTTACAAGTAATCAAATCGATCTGATTATTTCGGTTTCATTCAGTTTGGTTCTTTTGGTTATACCGGTTCGGTTCGTTACTTTAGATAACCAGTGAATTCGGTTCGATTACAAAAATGCCTTACTAACCGACCGAACCGAACCGTGCATATCCCTAGCAAAAATGACTAAAGTAAATAAATATTTACAATACACTGACGTAAATACCTTGTTTACTGTAATCCGGCTATATTTGTAATAAAAAAATTTCAGACATTTTTACCGTTTGAGCTGGAAAGTTAATAGAGGTTAGTTTGACTCATGTTATTTTGGGTCTCATTCGTGTTCGCAAAACAGACCTAAATTTCACAATTGCCGACCTTAAATGATTGTGGGTCTGATTCAGTTTTAGATATACTAAATTCAACGACCTTCAGCTATGAAAGGAAACATGGGCCTGTCAATTTATGTTTTCAACATAAAAGAATTTTGATTCATTTCTTTTATACGGGAACGACCTCATTTATGATCATGGTAGACTATAGGAGACAAGGAAAGGCTCCAATCATTTTGCCACTACTTCATTCTCTTCAATTTCAGAAGATTCCTAGAAATTAAGAACTAAAAGTTTTCAAATATAATGGCAAAATTTCAAAAATTTGTCAACGATATTGGAGCTGCAATGCTAGCCTCTATCCAGTATAATCTTTGTTACTCTTTCATTAATTTCAAATCTTTATGTTTCATATGTACATTAGAGTGCACGTACAGCTATAGCTGGTTTTGCAATATAGCTGATTCGTCCTTGAAATTAGTCTACTCTATAAATTAATTTTCTTTTTTTAGTTGACTTGTAATTAGTATTGATGGTTTAAATAAAATAGAATTCCTGGTTCCCACGAAACAAAAATCATACATAAATGGATTTTCTAAGGACTAATGGAATTTAATTAATTAAATGTGCTGTGCTTTGAAAAAAAAAAAACAGATACGCTCCCAAAATTTAATCAGCAAATAGGGCCATCAAACGTTGTTTTTGTCTTAAGTTGGTAATTTATTTAAAAAAAGTTGGTAATGTCTTTGGTGAAGATAGTTGACCAATTTCATTCCAAAAATACAATAACTGAAAGAAAAATATAATGTAGTATCGTGATCTTAACTATATTATGAGTTAATTTTTTTTATTTGGTCTCATATCCGTACGGTAAATTATAAACTAAAAATAAAAAAAATAGTTTTTTCAATTATAATGTTAACATATGAACTGTCATATCCTGTTGGAGTATATTGTGCCACTTGTACTTCTACGCCATGTCAGCATGCTCATTCTCCTACCACGACAACACTGACTAGGCAGCCATGTACTGGACGAGCTCCTAATTACTTGGAGCATACTTTAGCAATGATCGGTTTATGAATAAACTAATTATATGCTACCAAAGTTGCTAACTGTTTTGATTCTCATGCATGAAGATGTATTTATCTTCCTTTTATTTGTTTCTATTCTTTAACTAACGTAAAATATAAACTAAAAATAACAAAAATTTAGTTTTTTCAATTATAATGTTAACATATGAACTATCAGATCATGTTGGAGTATATTGTGCCGCTTGTACATCTACGCCATGTCAGCATGCTTCTCCTCCTAACACCACAACATTGACTAGGCTGCCATGTACTGGGAGAGCTCCTAATTACTTGGAGCATACTTGAGCAATGATTGGTTTACGAATAAACTAATCATATGCTACCAAAGTTGCTAACTTCTTTGATTCTCATGCGTGAATATGTAATTATCTTCCTTTTATATTTTTCTATTCTTGTAACTAACTAGATTCTTTTAGGCTTTTTATTTAAAGTACTCTGTAATGATGTAATACTCAATCATTATTCAATAATATTCTAAAATCATTTTCCATTCTTCATCTCTCTCAAGTTGGTATCAAAGCCGTTTCCCACTGCATCTATGGCTTCTATTCCTAAGACAGAAAACAGAGCAAATACTGGTAACGAACTAGTCATTGATGCAGCTCAAATCTCAACCCCAATCTCATCACCCTCTGTTATAGTGTCTGACTCTTCTTCTTTCGCCCTTCCCACCTCTCTCCCTAATTCATCTTCCTTTCCTTTGCTTCCCAGTATGTTGCCTACCAACATGGTTGCTATCTCCATTAGACTTGATAGAAATAACTATATTTTCAGAAAAATCCCAGACTCTCTCCATTGCTCGTGCCTTTGAACTCGAGCCTTTTCTTATTGGAACCAAAACTAGTCCAAGTGAATTTATCAAGAATCCTCATGTTTCTTCTACTAGCCCCACTGATGCAGTTACAATGATTGAAGCTCCCTTTATTCTGAATCCTGAATACATTACCTGGAGTTTCATGGATCAACACCTAATGAGTTGGTTGCTCTCTTCAATTACTGAATCAATGTTTGGACATGTTGTCAACTGTTTAAGTTCCTGTGAAGTTTGGAGTATCCTGGAATAGATTTTTACCTCACAGTCGAAGGCACGTACTCTTCATCACAGGTATCAGCTTTAAACTATAAAAAGGGTCCCTAAGTATCAATGATTATGTTCTTAAAATGAGATCTATAGCTGATAGTCTTTCCTCTAATAGACAAGTCATTACTAATGAAGATTTGCTATTATATATTCTTGGGGGTCTCGGGTCTGAGTATGACCCTGTTGTAGTTAATCTCACTTCAATGAGGGATACAATTTCTTTGCAAGAAGCTCAATCATGTTGCAAAGCCATGAAATGAGAATTGAGTAGCTCCTCAACAAAAATTAGAATTGAACATGATCCCTCTGTAGCCGATATTGTCAACACCTCAACCAGAAAGCTATATACAAATTCTTCCCAACAGAATCTTTCTCAGCAAAATTTTCAAAGACCTCTTCCAATTTTTAAGGAAGATGAAAAATGAGAGGCAGAAATGAGAACAGACCTATGTGTTGATTTTGTAGGAGGCCAGGACACTATGCTTCTACATGCTATAGCTGATTTGATCTCGCTTTTCAACCTGAACCACAAAACACCAACTCTTCAGACACTTTTCATGGAGCTTCGAGACCAAATTTCACTTAGAGAGCACCTAATGCCTATGTTTCCTCTACTTGCTGAAGATATTGTTTGGTATCTTAACAGTGCTGCAAATCACCATGTAACTCCAGATTTCAGCAATCTGTCTATTAAGGGAGACTATAAGGATAAATTCAAATTAATGGTTGACAATGGTAAGCTTCTTGATATTGCTCACGATGGTAGCAATTCTCTAAATACCCTACCTGATCATATATCCTTATCCTTAACTGATATCTTGTGTGTTCTAGATTGCGCTTTTCTTAGCATTTCAAAAATTACTGCTACAAATCATGTCATTTTAGAATTTGAATCCAATTATTGTTTTGTAAGGACAAGAATTCGAGGAAGGTGCTGGTTAAGGGTGTGCTTAAAGAGGGCCTATACTACTTTCTAGTTAGTCCTGCAGAGTCAGTTTCTTATTTTCTAGCTACTAAGGTCAATAACAAGGCAATCTTTGGCATCAAAGGCTTGGACATCCTTCTGTCCAAGTCATGAGTAATGTTTACAAGTCTGTAAATGAGTCAAGTATGAGTCTAAATGCTTTGTCCTTCTGTGACAGTTGTTCCTTAGGCAAATCACATCAGTTTCACTTTCCTGCATATAATAAAATTGATGTTTCTCCTTTAGCTCTTGGCCATGTTGATGTTTGGGGTCCTGCACCGATTTTATCTGTTGATGGCTATCATTTTTATCTGAATGTAATGGATGATTGCACTAGGTTTAGTTGGTTATTTCCTCTAAAAGCCAAATCAGAAGTTCAACATCTCTTTAAATAGTTTATAAACTATGCTGAAAGATAGTTTAATACTAAAATGAAGTGTGCGCAAAGTGACTGGGGTGGTGAGTTTAGACCCATACTCCCTTTATTAATAAATATAGCATTGATTTTAGGCATCCATGCGCTCATACACATCAGCAAGATGGTATGATAGAAAGGAAATACAAAGACATCACTGAAAAATGGCCTTTCTCTTCGTGTCACTGCTCATTTGCCTTTAAAATTCTGGTGGCATGCCTTTAATACTGCTGTTCACTTAATTAATTTGCTTCCCACACATGTTTTATAGCATAAAAGTCCTTTTGAAAATCTTTTTCACAAATTTACATCTTATTCCTCACTAAGGGTCTTTGGTTGTGCATGCCTTGTTTTTCAAGACCTTACCATACTCACAAATTCAATTATCACAGTAAAAAATGTGTTTCCTTAGGGTATAGTTCTTCCCACAAAGGTTATCTTTATTTTGACCCTGTCTCTCATAGAACTTATATTTATCAAAGTGTAGTTTCCAACGAGTCTGATGTTCCTTACTCAGATATCATCATAAAAAGGACACCCCAAACACCCACTCTTATGTTTTTATACTATTGATTTTCTCCCTTCTCCTGTCGTACGTTCTCAATCTCAGCTGCTTCAAGCATCAACAACTCCTCAAACACATCTTGAACCCTTAGCCCCCTCTCAATCTTGCTCTTCATTTCCTTCTACTCAGACATGTATCTCCCATTCCCTTTCACCTACTTATTCCTTTCCTACATGTATTGTACCCTACCAATGTGAGGCCTACTCATTCTATGATTACAAGGTCAAAGACAGGTTCATTAAATCCAAAGATTTTTGCTACTTCAATTACAGATGTTCATGAACCTGCATCTGTCAAAGCTGCCCGAGCTAGTCCTCATTGGAAAGCTGCTATGCTCACTGAGTTTAAAACTCTTCTGTCCAACAACACATGGACTCTAGTATCTTCCTCCCCTGATTACTCAGTTGTGACCAACAGATGGGTCTTTCAGACCAAAACTAACCCTGATGGCACTGTTAAACAGTTTAAGATAAGATTGGTGGCTAGGGGCTTTTAGCAAACTCCAGGTGTTGATTATTTTGATACTTTTAGCCCTGTTGTCAAGCCCTCTACCATTAGATTTGTGCTTAGCATAGTTGTTACCAAGGCATGAGACATTTTCCAGTTGGATATTAACAATTCTTTTTTTAAATGGGGATCTTCATAAACCTATTTATATGATTCAACCCCCTGCCTTTGAGTATCCAGCTCGTCCTGATCATTTGTGCAAGCTTAATAAAGCTTTATGGCCTGAAACAAGCCCCCGTGCCTGGTATGACAAGCTAAAGGATGCTCTTCTTGTTTGGGGGTTCAACAATGCCTTATCAGACACTTATTTATTTCTCAAGTTTTCTGGGTCATGTATTTTGATAGTCCTTATCTATGTGGATGACATTTTAGTCACAGGCAGTAACCCCAACTCTTTAATTACTCAATTGAGCAACAAATTTTCTCTAAAGAATCTTGGTCTTTTGAGTTACTTTCTAGGCATTCAAGTGCATAGCTGGTTTACATCTCAGTCAAGCTAAGTACTTATCTGATATCTTATCCAAGGCAAATATGTCCAATGCAAATTACAGCCCAAATCTAATGTGTTCTTCCTCTAAGTTACTTGCAACGAGTTCAACCTTCTCAGATCCAAGTTTTTACAGAAGTATCATTGGTTCACTACAGTATTTAAACCTTACCAGGTCAACATCTCCTATGTAGTGAATAAGTTAAGTCAGGATCTCTCTTGTCCCACTGTTGGTCACTGGAAAGCCTGTAAAAGGCTTCTGCGTTACCTCAAATGGAGACTAAATCATGACTTGCAATTCTCTCCTTCTACTACACTTACTCTAGAAGGTTACTCTGATGCAAATTGAGCTTCTTTTCTTGATGATAAGAAATCAACTTCTGGCTATTGATTTTATCTTGGTGGTAACTTGGTTTCCTGGAGTTCTCATAAGCAAACTATTGTAGCTCGCTCGAGTACATAAGAAGAGTCACGAGCTCCCTCCTCAACCTGTACAGATTTGATATGGCTATAATCATTGCTTCGTGAGCTTTGCATTTCTCCTTGTTGCACCAGTTATCTGGTTTGGCACTTACCACTAATCTAGTGTTTCACTCGCGTACTAAGCACATTGCGCTCAACGTTCATTTTATCAGGGAAAAGCTTTAGTCCAAGGTTATTGAGGTTCGTTACGTGCCTTCATCCTCTCAAGTCGCACACATCCTTAATAAAGCTCTTCCTTTTGGTTAGTTCAATACTCTAAGTTCCAAGCTCACTGTGAAGTCCTCTCTATCTCGCTTAAGAGGGGATGTTAAAGTATACTGTGCCACTTGTACTTCTATGCCATGTTAGCATGCTTCTCATCCTGCCACGACAACATTGACTAGGCAACCATGTACTGGTCAAGCTCCTAATTACTTGGAGCATACTTGAGTAATGATTGGTTTATGAATAAACTAATCTTATGCTGCCAAAGTTGCTAACTGTTTGATTCTCATGCATGAAATGCATGATGTATTTATCTTCCTTTTATTCTTTTCTATTCTTATAACTAAGTACATTCTTTTAGGCTTCTATTTAAAGCAATCTGTAATGATGTAATAATCAATCATTATTCAAATGAGCATAATAATAATATTGAGCACCATAGGGATAGATAATATTATTGTAAGCAAAATCACCATGTTCTGCATCCAAAAGGACATCTTTTGCTTTTCCAAGTTTGGTGAGGTAGCTGATTTTTTTTTCATTTTCATTTTTATTTTTAAAATGTGAATTGAATTAGCTGATCCCAGTGGCATAAATATAATTGAGATAAAGGTTTTAAATATTAATGTCAACGATTAGTTGATAAGAGTAAATGAATTAAAGGGTCGGTGGTCTTTAACTTAAAAAGAGAGCTTAACAACTCAGCAATAACGACAAGTCGGCCTGAACATTAATTATATATGCTTTATCTTCTGTAAATTAATTCTATTTGTAACATTCTTCAATAATTAGTGTGTTGGAAAGAGCCTAATTCCGGAGTTTTTTTTTGGTAAATTGTTATTCTTCTAGCCTATTTGTACACATATTATACACGAACTTTTCCATATTTTTTAGAAAAATTCAACATTTGTTAGAAAAATTTGACCCGAGTTAACTAACAATGGGTAAGTCTCAGACTGTTTTTAATTTCTTTTCTCTTTGTCAATTATTTGAATTTGTGTTTGTACATATGGAGTGTGTCTCTTGTCTGGCTTTAAACTTTTTTTGGCTTAATGCATCGTCTTTACCCAAAAATGTAATGATTAGGTCAATGAGAAGATATGTGATTGCACTAGTTATTTATTGATAATTGAATAAGTCCATAGTATATATTCATTAAAATAATGAACAAAGTAGGTAATGTTTTCCCTATATAAACACATTAGTTTAATCTCATTAGCATAGAAACTTGTAGGGGATCAAACCTTGAACTAATAACAATGGCTGCTCTTAAATGTCTTCTTGCTTTTATTGTTGTAGCCAATATTGCTCTTTTGATACCAGTAACTGCACAACTTACTCCTAACTTCTATCAACAAGTGTGTCCTAAGGCATTGCCTACTATCAGATCGATTGTTCGGAAGGCAATCCTTCGTGAGGCACGCATGGGGGCTTCGCTACTTCGTCTGCACTTTCATGATTGCTTTGTTAACGTAAGTCGATGATCATTACGAGTTTACCGATTTCTTTTTCAGTAATTGAGTTTAATTTTCATTTGTTGGAATGTTAGGGATGCGATGCATCAGTCTTGTTAGATGACACTAGCAGCTTCACCGGCGAGAAAACGGCATTCCCTAATGCAAATTCAATTAGAGGTTTCGACGTGGTTGATGACATAAAAACAGCAGTAAACAAGGCATGCAAGGGCAATGTCGTCTCGTGCGCAGATGTCTTAGCAGTTGCAGCTCGTGACTCAGTATTCCTAGTACGAGAATCAAATCTTTCCTCTTTCACAATTAATGCACAACATAATCATTCCCAACTAATACAAAGCTTTATCAAAATTTTGAAAATATTTTTTCCTTTCTCTCATTCAATAATTTCCTCCTGTCAAATGACTCGTTTGAACTTCACTTTCTATTTTAATTAGTTGGGAGGTCCAAGGTACAAAGTTCTACTAGGTCGAAGAGATGCAAAAACAGCGAGCCGAAATGATGCGAACAACAATCTTCCCCCTCCATTTTTCAGCTTTACACAGCTTCTATCAAACTTCCAAAACCATGGTCTAGACCTGAAAGACCTCATCGTCTTGTCAGGAGGACACACCATTGGACTTGCTCGGTGCGCGACGTTTAGGAACAGAATATATAATGACACGAACATCGACCCTAAGTATGCAGCGAATTTGCAGCAAAGTTGCCCTAAAAGTGGAGGAGATAGCAATACACAGCCATTGGATCCAAGTCCTAGAAGATTTGATAACTTTTACTTCAAGGCTTTGGTTAAGTCAAAGGGTTTGCTTCATTCAGATCAGGAGCTCTACAAGGCCAATGGTACAGATAGTGATAATTTGGTGCTGCACTACAGTCAATATCCACGTGACTTTGCAGCAGATTTTATCACTTCCATGATTAAGATGGGTAACATGAAGCCTCTAACTGGAACTGATGGTGAAATCAGGATGAATTGTAGGGTTGTCAACTAAAAAGGCTTCACCTTTTCCTTTCTCTATCATTCCTTTTACTGTTTTGTTCAATGTTTTTTTCTCTCTTGGTTGGATTGTTAATGAATTTAAGAAAGTGATCGTGAACTAAGAAGGTATATTTGTTCTGATCTCATGTTTCTGCCGTTGAACTATATGTAATTGTTATAATGGAAGTGTTATACAGTTAATTCAAATGATATTTTAGTATGGTCAATCAAATCATCTTTTTTTTACTCAGAACAATAAAATCATATCTTGTAACATTCTACACATAATCAATTTCACAATTACTTTTGATAATCATAATTAGGTTAGACTAAAATATCATTGCTCGATGGATTAAAGCTAACTCACTAGCTTAAAAATCATCATTAAGGCAAGTAAAGTTCTCTGAATAAGTCTTTCTGTCATGCAAGACTGTAAGCTTTCCTTCAATATTGGATAAATTGGATAATTGAAAGAAGTTTTTCAAAAAAGGGTTATATGTGAAGATATACTTACACTTTGATTGTTTTGTCATCACACTCTCCTCCATTATTTTTTTCAGTGAATTTATTCTCAGGACTTTAAATTTTGTTAATAAAGACTCATCTAAAACATAAATGACAGTTAAATTCAACGCATTTAAGCATCATTATAAACAAAACTATTTAATACAAAATTATTCGCAAATTTATTTGGATTAATAAATTTGTATGAAAAATTAATTGTTTATCAGTTACATACTGTATAGAATAAAAAATTAACTAAACTAAAATGTAACATGGGATTTAAGTAAATAAGGAGTTCATTAGAAGATACAAATTTGTTGAATAAAATGAAACACATGTGAATGTCGTATGGTTGGGACATACTAAATTTATCAGTATGTGTGAGAGAGGTGGGCTTAACAAAAAAAATATTTAAAAAAGAATTATAAAAAATTTTAAAGTTGAAGAATAAACTTGCTAAAAATAAGCTAATACACGAATGTTATATCAGAACTGCCAAAGTGTGAGGTAAAGTGAGGAGGTAAAGTGAGGGGCTAAGAAGCACCGACACTTCTATTTATGCAAAGTATCGATGTCGGACACGTGTCGAACTCCAACACGTGCCTGACATGTCACAATTGTGTTTGAATTTTTATTTTTATTTTTTCTATTTCTAGACACATGTCGGATACTCCATGAAACGTTCCCGACACATGTCAACACCTTTTAACATGTTTTGGGAACTTTTTTAAACAATAAATTATAAAGGGTATAAAATAAAATGAACAATAATTTAACTTGTAAATAAAGAAAGAGTAAACGGTGGAAATGGAGAAGAAATAAAGTAATGTTTTAAAATATATGAAATTTAAAGTGGTATTCAGTTTTTTTATTAACAAAACCCTTAAACTTTAAACTTCCTAAAACTGAAACTCACTTGATTAATCAGTGACATCTCCAACTAATGAGTTATTTTAATTTATTTTGTTGAAATAATCGATACTGTAATTAGTTTTTTATGCAAAGATTTACTTCATACTTATAAATAACATTATATATATATA
>QANY01003576.1:688470-739033 GCA_003255025.1 Datisca glomerata
TATATATATATATATATATATATATAACGTATTCTTGTATCCTATTTTTTTTAAAAATAACGTGTCAACGTGTCGGTATAATATCATATTCGTATAGCGTGTCGGTGTCCGTACTTCTTAGATGAGGGTGTGTAACCATGTTTAACTCAAAAAATTAATCATTAGAACAAGATCTGACGTAATAAATGAATCCACACTCACGAGTTTATTAATTTGGTCAGCTATAGTCCAACTCAAATTAAGGATCTTGCGAGGTGGTTTTATTCTCACCAATGCCAATCATTGTTGGGTTGAGAGTTGACTTTACAAAACAAGGGTGATGTAACGAATTTTACATTTTTTTTATAAATAATCATATTTATTATTACTGGTGGAACATACATTTCTTATCTTAAATATAAATTAAAATTAATTATACCACAAGTCACGAGCTTATTAGTCTACGTTAGGAGGGGAAGCTTCTCCTCATTGGTTAGAGTCAAATACCGTCCATCTTGAATTTACTTCATATATAGAACATGACTCTTACGAATTTATGAATAATCACGAATTCACAAGCATGGATCAATCAGGTCAGACCATATATTAATAAATTTAATATATGAGTTAAAAAACGATTTATCCTATGTAAGTGTTAAATATCACTATTTATCAAAATAACTGTATAACTACTATATCATCATTTAATTTTGACACATAATTTATCAATATTAATAATTGTGATTATTCATAAAAAAAATGTAAAATTTATTATTATTATTATGGCTCTAACCAAAATCACGATGTTTCCGCGTCCACGAGACATCCTTTGCTTTTCCAGCTGTGATGAGGTAGCTGAAATTTTTTTCATTTTCATTTTTTGTGAATAAGCTTTTAAATAATAATGTCAACGATTTTGTTGATAGCCAGAAGGTTATTTAGAGTAAAAGAAGAAGAGGGTAGGTTGTGGTCTTAACTTGAAGAGAAAGCTTAACAACTCAAGCAATAACGACAAGTCGGCCGGCTATAATTTTAACATACTTAAACATTAAGTATATGCTTTCTCTTCTGTAAATTGATTTAATAGTGAGCAATAATAGACAAAATATCAAAACTGGTTTCTAACTCATGTTCGAGGAGGTAAATGTTCTTCCTTTAGTTTAGTTTTGTTCATTCAATATCTTGTGTCATAGATAGACTTTGGAACCTTTGTAAAGTATAAGACTCACGATGGTTATAGGTTTTTGTTGACTATGATAGAATGTGGTTTATGTCCAAGTTATTTTAACTTGTAATAGGTCTGGCTTGTTAAGTGTAAGTTATGGATTGGTTAGGTTAAGGGTATTCTTGTCTTATTACCTTAACTAACCTTTAGTTAGTTGTGAGGTGTTGTATATCTCGGTTGCTTTGGTTATCAGCTTGTTAATGAAAACATTTGTCCTCTTTCCTTCTTCCTCCATTGACTTCGGTGCCTTCACTTCTTTCCTTCTTTCTTGATTATTCTACATGGTATCAGAGCCAATCAGACCAACGTCATAATCAATGGCCGAGAATCAAGAGAATCAGTCTTCTGTTATATACGAAGAGGATGAAAATCAATTCGAATCTCAATCTGAGTCTCAGAAGAAATTCCCCACTCAATCTGCTCATTCCTCCTCTGAAGAACCTATCTTGATCTCAGATCCAGCTTTGCCTAACACTGATTCGACCATGCATGTCTCGGAACAAAACTCACACTCTCCAATTTTTCTCCTATAAAACATATGTAACCTAATCTCCATTAGACTCGATTCTGTCAATTTCATCCTATAAAAATACAGAATTTCTACCATACTGAAAGCCCACATGATTTTCGGGCATGTTGATGGGACTGTGAAGTGTCCTCCAAGATCTGTCAGAACGACGAAGGAACTGAAATTTTGAATCCAAAATATGAGCAATGGGTCACACAAGATCAAGCTCTCATCACAGTGATCAATGCGATGCTGTCTCCTATGGCCTTGTCTTACATAGACACTCAGGTATGGCTCTCAGGCATAGGGTGTAACACCCATTTTACACCTGACCTTGCAAATATCTTCAACACATCTGAGTATAGTGGTGAAGGGGGTATATCAATTAAGAATGTTCAATCTTTAAGCATTTCACATACATGATTTGGTATGATTCAAACTATATCTAATAGATTTTCAATGACTAAAGTTTATTGTGTTCCTGAGTTGTGTTTAAATTTATTAGCTGTATATAAGTTTCTGCCTTGCTAATAACTGTAGGTTTATTTTTTATGCTGATACTTTCTTTATTCAGGACAAAGGACTCGGGCACCATTCTGCATAAAGGCCATAGTGTCAATGGGTTTTACCCTATACCTGTTTCTTTACCTCGTAAACAGTAAGCATATCTTGGTGCCAAGTTTTCTGATTCTTTATGGCATTCTAGGCTAGGTCATCCTTCCCCTAATGTAGTTAGACAAATTCTGAATGTAGCAAAGTTACCTTGTAACATTTCTGTTTCTGATAAAGCTCTATATGTAAGCTACATTTCAAATAAAATGGTATACTTACCTTTTCCTATGTCTGATTCCTTCTCTTCTACTCCTTTAGAACTTATTCACACTGATGTTTGGGGTCTTTCTCCTACTAATTCTGTTCTTGAACATACGTATTATGTTATATTCATTGATGATATGTCTAGATTTACATGGTTCTTTCCCATTGTACATAAATCTTATGTGTTTGCTGTTTTCAAGAGATTTAAACCTCTTGTTGAAATCATGTTCTCCACCAAAATAAAATGTCTGAGATCTGATAATGGTGGGGAGTATCTTAATCATTCTTTTCAGAATTTTCTACATGAACATGGGATCCAACATCAAACCACCCGCCCTTATACTTCATAAGAAAATGGAATTACATAACGTAAGCATAGACATTTAGTTGAAACAGGTTTGACATTGTTGCATTTCGCCTATGTCCCTACTATATTCTGGAATTGTGCATTTGTTATCTCTGCCTTCTTAATAAATAGGATGCCCAGTAATGTTGTTCAAAATACTTCTCCCTTCCAAAAGATTTTGGCAAATCGCCCCAATATGATTATCTTAGGATTTTTCGCTGTGCATGTTATCCTAATTTAAAACCATATATGGAAAAAAAAATTTAACACAAAAACTATTCAATGTGTGTTTTTAAGATATACCTGAAATAAAAAAGGATATATATGCTATGATTTAGCTACATAAAAATGTTGTGTATCTAGACATGTGATATTTGATGAACCATGCTTCCCTTTTGCTAGTACTAATACATCTGTGCAACCGACTTTGTAAAATTCAACTATGTGTCCCACTGCTAGGTATGAATCCTCTCTCATTTCTTTGTTTCATCATTCTATTCCTATGAGCAACATTGATATACAATTACATACTCCTAAAATTCCTACTGGTGCTGTTACTTCTTTACATTCTAAAAATAATAATTGTTTTAGTATTGCTGCACCTAGTACTACTGCTGTCACTACCCTGCCTCTCAATACTATTTCTGCCTCTGGACACATTTCACCCACATCTTCATAGTTATGTACTGCCAAATATAAAGATATGTCTCATTCTGGACACAAGTCAAATACACACACACACAAGATTGTACTGATATGCAACTAATTGAGCATACTGATATGCCTGCTAATTGTACTGATATATTTGCTGCTTTTCTTCTTGATATTTCTTCCGATTTTCATATTGATCTCAATATTTGTCCTCCTTCTTCTACTAAGCATAACACAAATTCTGCACACACAAATCACTCTATACACCCTATGCAAACAAGATCTAAATTTAGAATTTATAAAAAAAAGGCCTTTGTTATTTTGGCCCCTTTGGTACAGCCTACACCATCTGAACCAACTTCTTACTCCATTGCTGCCCAAAGTCTAGATTGGACACAGGCAATGACAAATGAATATAATACCTTGATTAACCAAAATACTTGGACTCTGATGCCTTTACCATTTAATAAGAACCTAGTAGGCTGCAAATGGGTATATAAATTGAAATATAACCTAGACGGATCAATAGCCAGACATAAAGCAAGGTTGGTAGCTTAGGGCTACCACCAACAAGCTGGATTAGATTTACGTCCCGTTTGTAAGAAACCTACTGTTTTAATTATGATTTCTCTAACTGCTACATATAATTGGCCTTTAAAGCAACTTGATGTTTAAAACACCTTTTTACATGGTAGTTTAAATGAAGAAGTTTATACGTGCCAGCCATAAGGCTTCATAAATTCTCAACAATTTGATTATGTTTGCAAATTGAACAAATCTTTTATGGTCTTAAACATGCTCCTAGATCTTGGTTTGAGCATTTAACTAGTCATCTTCTTTCTATTGGTTTCATTACTTCTAAGGCTGACAACCCTCTGTTTATATATACCTCTTCAAACTCTCTCATTTATATTCTCTTGTATGTTGATGACATAATAATAAGTGAGACAAACTCTGCTGCTATAGGTCAAATTGTTACCAATTTAAAAATTGCCTTTGATATGACTGATCTAGGGGACTTAAAGTACTTTTAGGGTTGGAAATCACAAGGAGATCTGCTGGAATTTTCATTAACCAGTAGAAATATGTGACAGATTTGCTCCATAAAGCAGGAATGAGTAATGTTAAAACTTGCCGGTCTCCATGTTCTACTAAATCACTCTTACATAGTCATGTTGGTTCTCCTTTGAAAGATATAACTCTTTATAGAAGTATAGTTTGATCTCTTCAATACTTAACCTTTACTAGACTAGATTTAAGCTTTGTTGTTAACCGAGTTTGTCAATACATGCATTATCCGACTACCACTCATTTCACTGCTGTTAAACACATCATGTTAGTGGTACTCTGAGTCATGGTCTTCTCTTTAAAATGAGTAATCTTCATTTGTAAGCTTTTAGTGATGTTGATTGGGCTGGAGACCCTAGTGATATATGCTCTACTTCAGGCTTTGTAATTTTTCTTAGATCTAACATATATCATGGAGCGCCAAAAAGCAAGCATCGTGGCTTGATCTTCTACAGAAGCTGAATATAAAGCCTTGGCTAATACTACATCTGAGCTTAGTTGGATACGATAAATAGTGAAGGATTATCACGTTTATCAATCAAAGGCTCCAACCATTTATTGTGATAAGACTTCAACCATTTTGTTGGTTTCAAATCCTATTCTACATGCTAGAACCAAACATGTAGAAATTGATTATCATTTTATTAGAGAAAAAGTGATGATAAAGGATTTAATTGTTCAATACATACTTTCACCTCTGCAACTTGCTGACTTATTTACCAAATGACTTCCATTTATTAATTTGATTTTTTGAAAGACAAACTTATCAATGACCCTAGGATAAGTTTGAGGGGGATGTTAAGTGATAAGTTATAGATAGGTTAGTTTAAGGGTATTCTTGTCTTATTACCTTAACTAACCTTTAGTTAGTTGTGAGGTGTTGTATATCTCGGTTTGCTTTGGTTATCAGCTTGTTAATGAAATCATTTTCCCTCTTTCCTTCTTCCTCCATTTACCATTGCCTTCAGTTCTTTCCTTCTTTCTTGATTATTCTACAGGGCTGTCATAAACGTTTTTTCTCTTTGTTATTTGAATTTGTTTGTATGGTATGCTTCTTACATAGTTGTAATTTTAGATTAACACATTTTTAATTATAAGAAAAATGAAACAAAATATGAGGTCAATGAGAAGAGGTCTGACTGTATTAGTTTACGAATGTGGATTATATAACAACATGCCTCTCCACGTTAAATTTATTCAAAAAGAAAAAAATGTTTAAATAATGAACAAAGTTGGTACTTTTTTCACTATATAAACATCATTAGTTTTATCTCATGTGGCATTGAAATCTGAAGTGATCAAACATTGAACTAATAACAATGGTTGCTCTTAAATGTTTTCTTGCTTTTGTTGTTGTAGCCAATATTGCTCTTTTGATACCAACAAATGCACAACTTACTCATAACTTCTATCAGCAAGTGTGTCCTAAGGCATTGCCTACTATCAGATCCATTGTTCGAAAGGCAGTTCTTCGTGAGGCGCGCATGGGGGCATCATTACTTCGTCTGCACTTTCATGATTGCTTTGTTAATGTAAGTTAATGAGCACTGCGAGTTTAATGATTTTTTAATGTTCTTTTTGTAGTTGAGTTTAATTTTCATTTGTTGGAACGTTAGGGTTGTGATGCGTCAGTGTTGTTAGATGACACTAGCAACTTCACGGGTGAGAAAACAGCATTTCCGAATGCAAATTCAATCAGAGGTTTCGGCGTGGTTGATGAGATAAAAACAGCAGTAAATAAGGCATGCAAGGGCAACATCGTCTCGTGCGCAGATATCTTAGCAGTTGCAGCTCATGACTCAATATTCCTTGTACGGAATTAAACCTTTATTCTTTTGCATAATTATCCCAACTAATAAAAAAATTATTAAAATTCTGAAAAACTCTATATTACAGTACCAATACCTTACTGAAGAGAGATAAAAAGAAAAACTAAATTCCTTTTTCTCTCTCATTCTCTAATTTCCTCTTGTGTGTTACGCTTATAATATCGTAAAGTGACTCGTTTAAACTTCATGTTATTGTTTTAATTAGTTGGGAGGTCCACCATACAATGTCTACTAGGTAGAAGAGATGCAAGAACAGCAAGCCGAAACGACGCGAACAACAATCTTCCTCCTCCGTTTTTCAGCTTCACACAGCTTCTATCCAACTTTAAAAACCATGGTCTAGACCTGAAAGACCTCATAGTCTTGTCAGGAGGACACACCATTGGACTTGCTCGGTGCGCGACGTTCAGGAACAGAATATACAATGACACGAACATCGACACTAACTACGCGGCAAATCTGCAGCAAAGCTGTCCTAAAAATGGAGGAGATGGCAATACACAGCCATTGGATCCAAGGCCTAGAAGATTTGATAACTTTTACTTCAAGGCTTTGGTTAAGTCAAAGGGTTTGCTTCATTCAGATCAGGAGCTCTACAAGGCCAATGGTACAGATAGCGATAATTTAGCGCTGCACTACAGTCAATATCCACGTGACTTTGCAGCAGATTTTATCACTTCCATGATCAAGATGGGTAACTTGAAGCCTCTCACTGGAACTGATGGTGAAATCAGGATGAATTGTAGGATTATCAACTAAAAGAGTTTCCCTCTTTCTTATCACTTATTTCTTTGTTTTTTGTCAATGTTTCTTTTTACTCTCTTGGTTGGGTTGTGCTTATGAAGTTAAGAAAGTGATTGTGAACTAAAGATTGTGTAATTCGTTCACTCATGTTCCTGCCATTAAACTATATGTAATTGTGTTGTAACAGATGGAAGCCTCATAAACTATTAATGTAAACAATATTTTTGGTATGGCGTTTAATCAAATCGTCTTACGACCTATTTTTTGTACCAAAAAATATCAAATTATCTACACTTCATCACTCATCCAATATATCGATATTATTTACATATTCAAATACCGCGACTTGATCAACCAACATGAAGTCTCATTACAGGCCATGCTAAATTCAAAACCACAAAATCGCATCTTGTGACATTGATATCTCACGCGTAATAAATGTCATAATTATTTTTTTATGTAACCATAACTTGTTTATATGAAAAGCACCACTTCTCGATGGATCATAAGCAAAGTTAATTGAATAAGTCTTAATTAATATTCTAGATCTCGTCTTTCTGTCATGCAAACTATTCTCGTAAGGCTCTTATTCAAATGGATAGTTTTGAAAAAAAAAGATTAAATGCGAAGACACTTATACATTTTGATTAATCAATATTGTTTTGCCATCACATTCCTGCACTATCTTTTTCAGTGAATTTAGACTCAAGATTTTAATTTTTTTGTAATAAAGTCTAATCTAAAATCAAAACAATTAGGTTAAGAATGACCTTTTGAGTAGGGGTGTAATTGATTCGGTTCGACTCAGTTTAGGGGAATTTTAGAACCGAACCATAAATATCATTTTTCAAATATTAGAACTGAACTGAACCGCTGGTTCAATGTAAATTGAACCGGCCGAACCATCCAAAACCGGTTCGGCTCGGTTTGGTTCTTGCGGTTTTGACCTGTCAGAAAAATTATATAAAAAAGAGAAGAAAAACCAAACCATTTTCTACCCAGAAAATATATAAAAAGAACACATGATTATGCTGAAACTGAAGATAATAAGAGCAGAAAAATACACTTACAAATACTATTTTTAAATTCAAGATCTCAGACTTATAAAATTATTATATAACTCAGACTTAGAAAAATACACTTACAAATATTATTTCTAATACACTTAACTATTATAGAAAAATAAATAGCAACCACTTAAAAATATGATAGAACAGAAGCAGTAGCATTTACTTTCTTCAATCCTGCTTGAATTGCCCCATTTGCCTATATAAATATGTAAACCAACAAATAAGCCAAATATAAGTACACGTAGACTTTCTCAAATCTAAATGACAAAATACTTATCAGTATGATCATCACCTATGCAACTTCTGTTCTATCTTAATGATTCTTAATAACTTCTAAAGAAATCCAACAATTCACTGATAAGAATGTGAATGCCATGAAAGAAATCCAACATTTAAGAATAAAATGATATTCGTCTATTGAAAAAGACAATATTCATGAACAAATTAAAGGTACTACTTCCAAACTAATCAACTGTACAATCAAAGCTCCTACCTTCACTTTCAAATCATCATTCCACAATTAACATCACATGTTCATAAATCATAAGCCACATTCAGGTTTAGATTGATCCATGATAAATATAAAAATGATTAGTGAGATACTTAAGACCAAATGTTACAATCACAATCAGTTTCACCCATCACATAATGTCGTACTACTCGGCATCGTCCTCCATTATGAAGAAGGATTCTTTTTGCATATATCCAAGTGTCCTAGCATACTTAAGGTCCCATTGTGCCTAGAATGAGATTTGAAAACTTGTTTGCAATAATCACATGTGGATGTTACATTTCCTTCTTTATCAGGTTCATTCTTAGTAAATGAATCCCAAACAATTGAAGGCTCCCTAGACGATTTTCTCTTATCCACTATTGAAGGTCTCGGTGGCAATTCAAGGGACGTTGAACTAAAGCCCAATTTTCGCATCTAAAAAATCATTAACTGAGACTCATTAACTCAGACCCAACTTAATTTTTAAACTAATAGTCACACAAGCAGACATCCTAAAAAGTTCAGACGAAACAAGCAGACATCCCAATAAGTTCAGACAAAACAAGCAGACATCCTAATAAGCTAGTGAAATATAAGATAATGACCTAATTTATTAGAGTTATAAAAGTTTTAAGCAGGATCAATTTCATTAAATATCAAAATTTGACTTTTTTTTTACTTTAGTCTTAATTTCCTTTTAATTGGGTCAATTGACCTCACAAGTCCTAATGTGGCTCCACTAATCGATCAACCTGCATACTAATCATATATAGCTTAGCTCTAGAGGAGTCACATATTCAACTTAGGGCTCATACCTTGAAATAGGAAAGGAAAAGGTGGGTGTATAGAAATTCACCTAATTCACCCTTATATTAAAGATGACATGACCTTCTTAATAGTGGACATACACCTTTAATAAAACTTTCCTTGCAATAACAAGGTTAACTCCATGAAAGTACTTCATAAAGATTAATCTAGGACCATAAAACACAGTATTTCAATAACCAGGAAACATAAGTCTTATATATGTAGTTTCATTTTCATTTGACTTTTTGGGCCTTTTCTATTTCCTTATTCACTCACTTTTTAGAGATATCAAATACCAATGAGATGTTTCAAAGTTTCACGTTAAAGTTGAAGCCTTTCAAAATAGCGTTCAGACAAAACAAGCAGACAAAGTAACAAGTTCAGACAAACTAAAAAGTTCAAAAAATAATAGTGCAAATCTAAGAAAAACATCATTTGAACAACTAATAATCTAATAATGGAGATCTAAAAAACAACTAACAGTGTAGATCTAAAAAATAATAGTGCAGATAAAAACATATGGACGATATAGAGAGAGTATACCAGATTTATCCTTCATCGACAACAGCCGAGCAACAACTAACAAATCTCGCCTGAGTCGTCAAGTTGTTGAGTTGGGAGGACTAACGAGAAGGGGAAATTATGTCTTTGAAGTTCGAGAGCTGAGAACGAGACAACGAGAGTGTCGAGTTGTGGCTTGTGGGGACTGGGAGGACTGAGGAGAAGGGGAAAGGAAATTAGGTCTGCGACTCCGCGAGAGGCGAGAACTAGACATCGACAGTGTGAGCAAGAGTTTCGAGTTGTGGTTTGAGGGGACTGGGAGGAGTGAGGAGAAGGGAAGAGAAATTAGTTCTGCAACTCTACAAGAGGCGAGAACAAGGCGAGACAGCGAGAGTGAGGAGAAGGAAAAATTAGGTACATATATATACATATATATATATATATATATAGAGAGAGAGAGAGAGAGAGTACGGTTCAATTTAATTTGGTTCGGTGCGGTCTTTTCCCAAAAATTACACACCGAACCGAACCGAACCAAGCTTATTTTTAACTTATACAACTGAACCGAACCGTCAAAAGTGTAAAAACCTACCAAACCGCATCGGTTCAGCCCGGTTCATGCGGTTGTTTTCTCAATTTTATTTACACCCTTACTTTTGAGACACATCAAAATACTTATAACCAGGGCATTTATAATAGTTAAATTTAATGTTTTACATATCTCATCATTAACAAACTGTAGATACTGTATTTAATTCGATCCAATATTTTTTATACACACACTTTGTCTTTTTATCATATATTAGTCTAAGACTATACCTAAGATTTTAAAAGGAAAGCCTAATACTAAAATTAAAAAAATGGCCCAAAGACTCAAATATAGAAAAATAGCCCAAGGACGACTAAAAAAAATAAGAAAATGAGTCAAATGACTAAAAAATATAAAACAAGAGCATAAAGACTAAAAGCAAAAAGAGAAACCATAACTTTGCCGATAAATAGAGAGGGGGTGTTTTGGAGAGTAAAGGATAATTGGTCTTTTGAAGAGAGATAAAGAGGAAGTTTTTTAAAGAGAGAAAGAGAAGATGTATTTTAGAGAGAAAAAGTGATAAATAGAAGAAGTTTTCTTAGAGAGAGAGAAAGAGGAGATAGAGAATATTATTTATTAATCTTCATCTTTTTTTCATTCTTTTACTTAAGGTTTTTAAATTTCTTGCACCTTAGTTAAAATGATATATTGCTCATTGTTCTTCACCCTTTCTCATTTATATTCTTGTAGTGTAATTTTTTTCTTTCCAAAAGTAAAAGTAGAAGTATTTGTTCATTATTCTTTATTTTTTTACTCTTAATCTTGAGTTTTATTTCAATGCATTTATATTTTTCTTTCTTTAAAACTTTCTTATTTGATAATGAGATATATTTGTCATCAACTCAATCAATGATGATGAGAATAAAGTTTTTGAGGATGTACAATCAACTCAATCTGAAATCAACCATTTAATGGATTTAAAGTATGTACATACCAGGCAAAAAATCTCCTATGAAAATTTCTCATATATAAAAAATGCATTAAATATCATGTAGAGAGTTAAATATCTATACGGATAAAGATCATGCAGATATTAAAGTTTTGGATCTCAAATTTTTTAATATTCTCACAAGTTGTTTTTTAATTTTGCTATTTGAATAACGATTGAATAAAAGAAAATAACGGTAACTAGTAGGCTATGTAGTCAAAATTAAAGGGGTATACTTATATACCTAAAAAAGATATTTTATTTTGAGATTTGTTATCATTTTTTACACCCGGTTTAACTAATTATCGTCCATAAATTTTTTTTGTTATATGAATAACAATGATTGAAGAAAGAAAAATAATGGTAATTAGTAGACTACTAGTAAAAAAAGTGGTATGCTCATACCTAATATTAAAAAACAAACAAATAAACAATTTAAAAATAAAAAGTAAAAAATTTGAATATTATGGGGAACAAATTCTGATTTTGTCCCTCAAATTCCCATGAAAGCATGGCTTTCTGTCCTTTTTTTATTTCTTTTCTTTTCTTTTTCTTTTGATTTATGATATATTACTTTTTACTTTTTCGTCTTACATATCTTACTTTCTACACAGGTTTTATATGTAATCTCCATATTACACACTTTCTCTATTTTGTTATCATACACCAATTTGTTATTCTAACTTTTATTAGACTTACTCTTTTTCATAGTTATAAACTTATGTTTTTCCTTTACTCTTTATATATGTAGCATTATTTTATTATCATGTTTAAAATGTGGTTCACGTCTCATTCACTTATATCAACATGTATATGTATTAGACTCATGCTCATTCACTTAAAACAACATGTATATGTATGTAATTTATGTCTCATTCACTTATAATTACAACAACATATATATACATCACTTATAGTCACAATGATAATATGTAAATTTAAATCATCTTATCTTAATCAAGTAGTTTTTCACTAAAAATCTCTATGACGGATTTTGAGATTTTCGGGATATCAATTTTTTTGAACTACTGAGCTGAGGTGTTATTTTTGAGATATCATGTATAATTTCAATAATATTTTTATTTTCAAAAATAAAGAAATAAAAATGAATTACTTTTTAATGATCTTTGCACCATCCATTAAAGGACATTTATTTTGTTTCATTTTGATGACACAAGGTATACCTAATGGGACATTTTAAAAATACATTTCTTTCATTTTTATTCATTTTTCTAGAATAATTTGGATAGCACTTTGATTGAATTTGGTAACTATTTTGATAATGGGTGTTGTGAGATACTAATACATTTTCATTACACAAATGAATCCCGGACTAATTTTGAGTTTTTTTATACCAAAATTTTTATTTTTAAAATTGTGTGACCAATCACGTCCTAAAATGATTGGTGGTAACTCCAAATTTATTTTTCAAAATAATCTTTTTTAATCGTCGCTCCGCGTCGCAGACACGTTGCTACAAAAATCATTCTAATAATCATTCAAATTTTTTTTTGATGAATGAAGTTATATGAAAAATTGATAACTTATTAGTTACATACCGAATAGAATCAAAATTCAATCGAATTGAAATGTTTCTTGGATTTAAGTACATGAGTAGTTCATTTTGGAGGATGAAAATATATTAAACGAAAAGAAACAAAGGTGAATGTTGTATTGTGTCAACACACTATATTTAATATTTTGTGTGTAGGAGAGGCGGATTTAATTATAAAAATTTTAAAGCGTGGAGATTAAATTTACTAAAAGAATAATGCACAAATTTTATGGCAAAACTCCATGTTAGTATTCTTATTTTACCAAAAAAATATATCACTAGAACAAGATCTACATAATTTACTAATCCACACGCTCACGAGTTTATTAATTTGGTCAACTAGTTCGACTCAAATTATAAATCTTGCACAAGATTTTTTTCCACTAATCAAGGATCAAAGGGAAAAAGTATTGATAAATATTGATTTATATGAGTATTAATGAGGGAGAAAGAGACAGAGTTTAAGAACAAGAGAATGTAAGAAATAAGTGCTCTGAGCTATATTTGCTTGAGTTGTATTGAATGCCTTTGTTTCACTTAGTACGCTGGCCTTATATAGGCTTCCTAATTTACATGAATTGATTAGAATAATAATAAAATGGAGGCATGTTTTTGCCAAGTATGTCCTTATTTCCCTTCCTTACTTGTCACTTTCATCTGTCTCATTCAGCCACCAATCAATCATTGACACTTAATGATTTCTTGTGGTTTGAGCCAGTTAGTCATGGCCACTTGTGGACTGTCATTCTAACTCATCGAGTCATTTAGCTACCTAATTAATCATGCCACTTGACTGTCATTCCCAATCCCTTCATATGTTCTCGTTCTTCTGATCCTTCTATTGTTGAATCTGTTGCCATTTCATCCTCTACAACAGAAGTTCCTCTAGATACCCCCGTTGCAATCCCTACTCCTCTTTTTCATCAAGTGGTCTAGACGAGTTCTTCTGAGTCTTCAGAACCAAAACGTGAAGGAGAGGAGTTTGCTTAAGAAGAAAGAGAACGCGGGGCCCAATCGGAAGCTGCACAGAAGGAAGCAGAAGAAAAGGATGCGATTTTCTATTTTGCGTATAATGAGCTCGAGATCGAAGTGCCTCAGGAGTAACTTGTGGGGGACACCTGGTGAGAGCAAGCGCTAGCAGACAGGGAACGCCAATTCGTCAGGCACTGTCCCAGAGGATGTCACTCCTCCCTTTCTTAATCTCCCTGCCCCTATTGTTGAGGTTAATCATGTTCCAGAAATGACTGTCGCGCCAACTCCCTCTCTTGCTAAGAAGTCAACCTCTCCTTCTGCTGGTTCCCCGCGTCTATCTAAGAAGATGGGCGTCTGGAGGTGGCAGCGATACCCCACGGCTCCACTGATTCTTGCCAATGTCTGCTTCATGAAGGGCCCTCGTTCTTCACATGTGGCCGCGGAGGGGAACATTTCTGACGTGGATGCTTCTGCAATCCACCATATGTCCATCCATAATAAGGTTATCAACCTGACTCATTCTCTGATACAGGTACTTTCATTTCTTTTTGCCTTTTTACATCTTTAGTTTTTGTGTGTAACTTCCTTACCAATTTTACTAACACTTTTTGAATAGGCCATGACATACCACAACGGGCTTTGGGAGGATATTCACTCTATTGAGGAAGAGATAGTTGGTTTAGGAGGAAGGTGATGGAGACCACCAAGGCTTACGCATCGTTGCCTCAAAAGAAGATGACCTTAAGAAGGTGGAGGCTAATCTTCAACGGGTTGTTGCCCTTTTGGCTTTCGAGCTTGATGCGACCATGGCTAAACCGTCAAAGCTTAAGGATTCTTTGAGGGAGGCAGAGATGATCGCCGATATAAGTTAGCTGAAGCTGAGAAAGCTTTGGCTAAGTCACACGAATGGGAGGTTGGACTCGCGGCCGAGTACCAGGCCATGGTTAATGAGTATGAGCAGATGGCTTATACGACGGGTTATCGCGATGCCAATACTGATAAACCTCCCCGTATGTCACTAATCTCACTTCCTGACAAGCCCGCTGATCTTAAGGCGGAGTTTCCAGCTTCCACCACTGAAGTGACTGTTGATGTTACTCCTAAGGATGTGGAGACTTTCACTTTTTCCTCTTTCCTTTCCTTGCACTTTTCATCTTCTTGTATTTTCTTGTTTTTTCTTCGAAATCATTTTGTAATTTTCACTTTTTAATGAAATGACTTATTTCTTAAATATGCTTTATCATTCCCTTTCATCTTAGCACTTAGTATAAATTTATCGATCAATTTTATCTAGCTTTCTTGAGTGCTTAGTGAAATTCTATAAGCAATAAAAAACTATCTTCTCTTTTAACAGTTTCCATGTTAACTTTTCAGACAGTTAAGTAAAAATCATCAACTAGTTTGACAATTAGTCCTCTAAGCACTTGGAAGTTTTTTCAAGGAATGCCTAGGTAAGAGATATGTTTACCTGTTTTGGCTGTTTCTACTTTCCATCCGTTGGGACTGGAATTCTCTTCCCGTTTAGTGCAAGCGGGCCCATTTGAGTCACTTGCTTCCATGATTTTTCCTTCTTTAGTTATTTTTCCTTTCGAGAGTAGGACTTTTCATGCTCCTAGTTTTTTTTAGGAGTAAGACTTATAAACTGCCCCTCCCAGTGACTTTTTATACCCTTAGTTCCTTCTGGGAGTAGGACTTATGGACTGCCCCTCCAAATGACTTTTTATACCCTTAATCCTTCTGAGAGTAGGACTTATGAACTATCCCTCTCAATGACTTTTTATGCCCTTAGTTCCTTTTGAGAGTATGACTAATGAACTGCTCTTCTCAAAGAATTTTTATGCCCTTAGTTCCTTTTGAAAGTAGGACTTATGAACTGCCACTCTCAAAGACTTTTTATGCCCTTCATTTCATTTAGTAATGATTCAGCTGAGGAGAGAAGATTGGTGCCACTGTTTTTACGTGGAAAATCCTTGTGGAAAAAAATCACGGGAAAGATGTCTCATTAATAATGGATCTTTTACATTTTTTACAAAAAAACATTTTTGTCAGATGAATTACGTTCCATGGTTTCTGCAATTTCGTTCCCTTCTTCGTTTCTAAGTGGTAATAGAAATTTCCTCCTATTTTGCTGATGGTGTACGATCCCTCCCATGTTGGCCCGAGTTTCCCTTCCATTTGAAAGATTTTTCTGAGGACCAGATCTCCTGTTTAGAATTCCCGTTTCCTTACTTTCTTCTGCAAATAAGATTGGATTTTTTTATTGTAACGAACCATTCTGATCAAAACCGCTTCCCTTTTCCATCTAGTTCATCAGGACTGTTTCTTAGGAGTTCTCCATTTTGTTGTTCATTTAGCTCAGATATGATAGTGGGACTTCCAATTTCTCCGTATGCTAATGCGAACAGGGTTTCTCCCGTTCTCTCTCAGGATCCTTCTGTATGCCCGTAAGACTGCAGGTAGATCTTTCACACATTTTCTTCTGGCGGATTCTAGTTGTTTCTTCATGTTATCAAGTATTAACCAGTTTGATCTTTCTTCTTGCTCGTTACCCTGTAGGTAGTAAGACGCGGAGAAGCGGTTTGTGATCATTAGATCTTCACAAAATGTTTTTGCTAACTTCCCGGTGAAATGAAGTCCGTTGTCAGATACCAAGATCTAGGGGGTCCCGTACCTGCACACTAAGTTTTTCCATAAGAACCCATTTACTTCTTCCTCATGAATTCTGGCAAAGTCTTAAGCCTCGATCCACTTAGTAAAATAGTTCATTGCTACTAATAAAAGCCTCTTATGGACATGTTCCATGGGGAGTGGTCCAACAATGTCCAAGGCCCACTATATGAATGGTCAAGGACAAGTCACGATTTTGAGTTCTCTGGGGGCCATTTTTGCAACGGGTGTTAAACGTTGACACTTGTCGCACCTTTTCGCATACTGATTGGCATCCTGATGCATTCAGGGCCAATAGTCTTTCAATCATGACTTTATGGGATAGTGATATGTCCCTAGTGTGGTTTTCGCATGTGCCCTCATGGACTTTCAGTAACACATATTGGGGCTCCTTTTCCCGTAGACACTTCAGGTACGATCATGCAAACATTTTCTTTTATAATACCCTATTAATCATTGTGTACCTGGCACCCTGTTGTTGCACCTTTTTGGTAAGTAGTTTGTCTTTAGGAAGTGTTCTGTCTTCAAGTAAGTGGATTATGTCGTCCTGCCAACTTCTACATCAGCCATGTTATCCCACGGGAGCGAGATGGTTGACTCCTTTAAAATTTCCACGGGGACATTTCTTTGTAAGGGAAGTGTAATGAAGATCCTAGATTTTCCAGGGCATCTGCGTGCTTATTCTCCGTTTTCAGAATTCGGTGGATCTCATAATTTTGTAGTGTGCTGAGGAGATCCTTTGCCCGTTGTAAATAGTTCACCACCCAATCATCTTTTGCTACATATTCCCCTATGACCTTCTTCACGATCAGCATGGACTCATTGAATTTTTTTACATCAATTACCTCATATTCCCATAGTAGGGATACTCCCTCGATTAGTGCTTCATACTCTGCTTCATTATTTGATGCATTGAATTCGAATGAGATAAAATATTCCAATATTTCTCATAAGGGAGTTTGTATTACTAACCGTGCTCTTGCTCCACTACTGGCTGAAGCACCATCGACAAAGAGTTTCCAAGTTCCATCTTCTATTGTTTTGGTGGGTTTCCCATTAAACTTCCTCTTCTGTGAAGTCTGCTACGAAATCTGCTAACGCCTGCCCTTTTATTGAAGTTTGGGGCTCGTAACTGATGTCAAACTGGCTCAGCTCAATTGACCATTTTTCTATCCTCATTCTTGAATTTGTTGAGTTTGATGGGAGAATCGGTTAACACCTTGATGTTGTGGGCATGGAAATAAGATTTTAGCTTCCATGTTGCAGTGAAAATGGCCAGTACTAGTTTCTCCATCCATTTATAATATCTTGTTTCTACCGCTACAAGGCTTTTTCTTATGAAGTATACATGTTTTTGTTTCCTTTCCTCTTCTTTGATGAGTACTGCACTAACTGCCCCCGTGGAAACGACTACGTACACTAGGAGCTACTCATCGGGAGTAGGTTTGGAGAAACAGAGGGAGTTGTTAGGTACTCCTTGATCTTGGCAAAGGCTTCCTCACAGTCTTCATTCCAGCCACTCGTGGATCTTTTCTGCAACCTCTCAAAGAAAGGCTTGCATCTGTTCGTTGACCTGGAGATGAACTTGTTCAGGGGGGCTAGTCTTCTCGTTAACCCTTGGAAAATCTATCAACTTCTTTTTTTCATTTTCCTCGAGACGGACGTAAATGTTGGTCATCTTATGGGTCCTTTCTTCCATACATATGGGCCCTGTTTCCTCTTATGACTCATACATCGGGTCATCTTGCCTGTTTTCCTGTGATTGCTATAAATCCATGGATTTTTTCCTTCAACTTTCTCCGTAGCCTTTTTCTTAGCAGATTCTAAAGCAGTCACTGAATAGATGTGAGGCGGGGCCTAGTCGCCTCTTCTTGTTTTCACTCATTCTGGTGACGGGTACTTCAACACTTGGTAGAATGTTAAGGGTACAGCCTTCATCCTATGGAGCTAGATCCTCCCCAAGATTGTGTTGTATGGAGACATTGTTCCCAGTACCATGAACTCGATCATATAGTTAAACGGATCCACATTCACCAGGAGGGTTAGAGTTCCTTCCGAGTAGCAGATGGCTCCATTGAAACCAATTAACAACTGTGAAGTACTTTGCAAGTTTTGATCTCCCATGGATATTTTCTCCACGGTTGCTTGGTATAGGATGTTTATTGCGCTCCCATCATCCACCAAGACCCTCCTCAACAATCAGTTGCCAACTTGTATTGAAATGATGAGGGCATCGTTGTGGTGTTTGTCGTGTTCCAGATCAGAGTCGTTAAACACTAATGGAAAATCCTCGTTGTTGCTTGAGGGCTTTTGCTAGTGTTTTTCTAACATTGGTTGCTTGTTGTATATCTTCATTCCCTTTCTTGTCGTCCCCTCTTGTTTTGTTAATCCTATAAAGGTGTCAACGATGCGGATGGGCTGCTTCCTCTTGTCCCGCTTGTCTTCTTCTGGACCATCTTTCTCAGTTTCACGTTTCTGTTCATCCTTTTTCACATATTGGCTAAGGTACCCTTCTTTGATAAGTTGCTCAATATAGTCTTTGAGCTGGAAACAATCCCACATGTAATGCCCGTTGCTCTTGTGGTATGAGCAATATTTATCTTCATCATTGTAGCTAGGTTCCTTGGTAAACGGGGCTGGTCTTTTCAGCCAAAGTTTATCTTTAATTGTCTCTAGTATGTGGTAAATTGGAATGGTCAATGGTGTGTAGACTCTGTCCATCGGGTGGACTCTCTCAAGATCGCGTCTCCTCTATATATTTCTTTCTTGTTGGACTTTCCTCCCATCTACTCTTTCTATTTTGTCATGATTCCTTCTTTCAGGTCTTACACTTCTTTCCCGCTTCTGAGATTCCTCTTTTTTCTATTCAACCATCCCCTGCATACTCCTATTTTCTTCCTCCAGGGTAATATAGACCAGTTCCCATTGGAAAACTTCTGCCATAGAAATGAGCTTCACCTTAAACAGATCCTTGAAAAAAGGTGATTCTGGGTCCAAACCTCATAGGATGGCCAATCTAGTGAATCAATCGTCACAGTTCTCGACCTTGGCCATCTCGTCTTTGAAGCGATAAATGTACTCTCGCAAGGACTCTCCTTCCTTGGTAAAGATTGTCATCAAGTGTTCCGAATCTTACATGACCATATGGTAAGTAGAGTATTGTTCTATGAAAACGGAGGACATAATAGTGAACCTCGTGATTGAGTGCATCGGCAAGAAGTGAGACCACTTTAGAGTCATCCCATCTAGACTAGTGGGGAACATTCTGCACATCAACTTGTCATCATGTTGGTACAACACCATATCTTATCTGAATCATCGAAGATAGTCTGTGGGATCAGTCTTTCCTTCGTAGCATTTGAATATGAGGGCAATGGATTTTTTGGGCATGGGTGCCGCTAGGACTTCTGGGCGTGGCGTCCGGCTAAGGGATTCGATGTCAGTTTTTCCCGTACTCCCGAGATTCCTCATTTCCATCATCTTTTGCTCAAACAGTTCTTCTACCATTTCCTTTGACATGACTCCGGATTTTTAGCCTCTTCCGTAGCTTCTTCTACAAGGTTTTGCGACTGGACTTCTTCTTCCTGTCGCATGTTTCTACTGCTCTCATGGCCTCCTTGTCTTTTGTCTCAACGGTTGTCCCCATATTGGGATTTGTGTTCATTGTTATTTTTCCATTCATCATCATTCACCCGTTGACTACTGCTCGTGCTTTTGCAAGTTCTTGTTGTAGTGTGTTGATATGATCTTGCACATTCTGCCGTGCATTACGCATTGCTTCAGCGTTCCTCCATTCCATCTCATGCATCCCATTTAGGATCGTCTGCAGCATTTCCATCAATGGGGTTGATTGATCTACATGCTCATCTTCATTTTTGGTTCTCTTATCCTTATTTAGAGCTGCGCTAGATCTGATTTTAGGCATGATTATGGTCTTGAAGGGTGGGTCTCTTGAGCTTTTTTCTCAACTCCCAATGAAATCATCAAAATGTAAATGATTTTTTTCCATTAATTAGGGATCAAAGGGAAACGTATTTATAAAGGTTGATTTATATGAGTATTAACGAGGGAGAGGGAGAGAGTTTAAGGAGAATGCAAGAAATAAATGCTCTAGGTTCTATTTGCTTGAGTTATATTGAATGCCTCTGTTTTACTTAGTATGCTGGCCTTATATAGGCTTCCTAATTTACATGAATTGATTAGAATAATAATTAAATGGAGGGATGTTCCTGCCAAATATGGTCATCTTTCCCTTCCTTACTTGTCACTTCCACTTGTCTCATTCAGCAACCAATCAATCATAGTCACTTGGTGATTTCTTGAGGTTCGAGCCAGTCAGTCGTGGCCACTTGGTGGCCTATCATCCTGTCTCGTTCATGTCATTCAGCTACCTAATCAATCATGCTACTTGACTATAATTTTGGATCCCTTTCATCCATTCCCATTCTTTACTGATCCTCATCTTCCCGTTCTTGCACGGCTCAGTGAATGCCTTACCCATTCAGGATAGTTCTCCAAGTCTTAGGTTCCTTTTTTTGTCTTGAATGCGTGGGTCCCTCGACTGCTAGTTCTCGTTAACGAGTTACCTTTTTCCGTTCTGATGTTATTTTCCGTTCTGATGCTCTTTCCCTTTCTGACATTCTTTCCGTTCTGATGATCTTTCCCGTTCTGATGCCCTTTCCCATTCTTGAGGTGCTGGTCCCTGTTCTTGAATAGCTGATCCTTTCCAGCTGTTTTACGGGTGTCTCACGACTTCAACCTTGTTACTCATTTTTTCTATCGCTTTCCGCGAGCTCTTTGGTTGCCCCTCATTTTCCATGTAGCAATGAATATATTTTACCTGTTCAGATCTAACTTGGTATTTTTTTCTCACCAATGCCGGTCATTGTTTGGTTAAGAGTTGACCTTCCATGTACAAAGGAAGATGAATGGTGATGACAAGTTTCATTTTATGTTGGCACAGACTCATTCTTAGTTAAATCTTGATTTCTTTAATATTTGATTTTTGATGGAGTGAGGACGACTTCCTCACTGAGGCAAATTTTTTTTAATATTCAACTTATAACATGTAGGCTCATTATAATAAATTTTACACTTCTTTTCATGAGCTGTCATATTTATTATTATCGGTAGAACATACTATTTCTTATCTTAGATATAAATTAAATTAACTCTACTATATAGTATGAGTTGATTAGTCTATATTAGCGGTGATGATGAACTTCCCTTCATCTGGTTAGGAAGCCAATATTATTCATCTTGAACATACTTCATATATGAATACAGTATTAGCAGTATTATACTGTAATTTTTCTTATATTGTTCCCATAGTTGTGTCTTCATCCCGCACTTGAAACCTCACGGAGACCCCGATGTAGATTCAAAATGGTGTATTATGGACGTAGTGTGAGTGACCTAGCATAATCCTATATCATAGGTTTGAAGAAGAGATGTATAAGCATTTTATTTTAACGGAAAGGAAATTTAAACCCAATAGTATGCATGCAATTGCATTTGGTCCGTAGCATCTATTGGAATTTTGATGAAAAATTAATGAACCATGATAAGTTCATGAACGAAATCTTAAAAAAAAATTCATACAAATGTTTAATCCATTTAAACATAAAACTAATCAATGAACATGCAATTATCATCAGAAAAGTCCTTCAACTACAAAGACGGAAAAAATCGATAAGTACCATTTTTGCAAGATCATATGCAACTTGTATATATGGTGGGATCAACTTGCACTTCAATATCTGAGTTGAGATTGCAAACTTCAGGATCAGAAAAAAAACATTTAATTTGTTTATCAATGAAATTGTGTTATTTTGATCCAAAGATAAAAAAAAAACTAAACTATTCAAATATTCTTGCATGTTTGTGCATATTATAACTTTCTTGATTGAACTCAAGCCATAGCACACATGGTTGATTTTCTGATCTAAATTAAAGGTCTAGAACATGGCAGGATCTTAAAAACCGAGGCACTCTGGTAAAATATCCAAATATTGTATTTGTTTAAAGGAAAAAAACAAAACGTTTGGTAATAACGAATGTACTATGTGTGCTTTGACACTCCAAATGACTCATTATTTATAGGCAAGGACTTTTAAATTATAAATTAAGTAATTTGATATGAATTAGCTGAATTTAGTCCTCTAATAAAAGCTTGTAGATAGAAAAAAAACTTATGAAACGTCTCTTTATCTTTTTTTAACATCTCTTCAACTTTTTAACTACCGTATTTAACGTAAAACAAATGTGATTTTAAAGAAAACATAAAACAAAGATGAAACCTCCAAATTCTTATAGATAGAAAATGACACATGACATCATAAGGAGAGTGTATACCTAATTTATATATATATGATTTAAGAGAATTCAACATGCGTGTTAATAAGCTTCTTTAAAGGCTTTGAAGTTTGATCAACTAAAAAAAATACTTTTATGAGAAAGTTACCAAGAGCACTTTAAACAAAACGAAATGATAATTTTAGATTTAATGAAATTTGACGTTTTTATAAAGAAATGACTAAATTGTTATTTGATTTTTTTCTGTTGAACTTAGTAAATACTAAATTCGAGTGTCTAGCCAAAATATTTTTCTACACCCTTGCTGACATGTATTAATAATATTAACATCAGAATATTAGACAGTCTAGCAGAAATTGAAATAACTTAATTTTTTTCTTATGAAAAAAGTTACCTTTCTTAAAAGAAAATGGTAAAATACACTTTTGTCCCTATAATTTTTGATGAATTTTAATTTTCTATTCACTTTAAAAAGTCTTAAACAAGACCTTACAATTTAGTTAGCGTTTCACGTTAAACCTTCTGTCACTATTCCGCTAACAAAAATACACGGTCCATTACAGGATTGCGTTGTTGGCAATTAGTTGCAATAACTAGCAAATAATATTACTTCACGCCATCTCTAATTTTTCTCCCCAAGCCATGTCACCATTTCACCCCTCTTTTTCCTTCTTGTTCTTGGTGACTTCTTCATCTGTTTCAGATCAAATCTTCATGACATTTTAGGGTTTTGCTTCTGCGCACTTCTCTCATGCTTACAAGTGAAAAAGAAGAAGGTATTGGGTTCAAGGAAATTAGGGTTGTTGGGGCTCGTGGGGGGTTGGAAAATCCACCCTTTGTAAATCACTTCTCTACAGACCATAGGCGAAATACAACAGTTTCTTCCCAAGAATTCGGGTTTCAATGTCAAGAGAGTAAGTTGAAGACAAAGATCCTGAAACAACACTTGTTAAGAGAATTTTAATTTGCCTTGGAATTGAAAATAGCGTCATCGATTCAATTCCTGAGGGTGAACAAAGGTTTGCTCTTTACTCTTTATCTCCAATTAAGAGACAAGAAGTCTCTAATTGTGCTTGATGATGCTAAGAAAGACAGAGGCAATTGGTATGAAAACTTGGATTCTTCATCACCTGACCACCCCAAATTGAGTGAAAAACTTGCTTATGGGCTACTAAGAAAAGATTGAAACAATTTATACCTTTTAAATTAATAGGGAATTTATGATTTGGTGGGATCCAATTTCTATCTCGCACCAAAAACCACCCGTTAGAATGAGAAGTATATGTCTCAAGGATATCGGTAGGAATTGAACGTGGGCTCTCAAAATAATGATTGAAAGAGAAAAATCAAATTTTCCGCTTCCATACTGTATCTCGGCGGCAACAGGGTTGGGGGGGGGGGGNGGGGGGAGAGAGAAACTATTTTCTGCTCTATCTAACATGCCACTTTTTTTAGGGTTAGGTTTACAATCCTTTTATATTTAATTACAAAATTTACCCTTGTAACCCTATATGCCAAAAACTAAAATTCACCATTCTATATACACTTATATGCAATTTTCACTTCTTCCCCTCGAGCCAAAATTATGTTCAAATTCATTTATTCAAATTGATGAATTAAATTGATCCTAATCAATTAATTAATTTTTTTTATTTACTAATTATCCAATAATTAAAAAATAATAAAATAATTAATTTGAACATTAATTTTGATTTTCACAAAAATAGTGATGACACTCATCATATATGAACTCGAGAAGTGTGTCTTGGTCCAACTAATTTTGTTTCTCATCCATATCCTCATGAGCCACTCTTGATACTGAATGGACCTACATGAATAAAGCTATGAGATTCAAATACCCAACTAATTTATCTACATAAAGTCCTGACCTATTTAATTCTGGCATCGTATGACTCAAATATAGGCCCGATGCCAATAGAACTTCTGATTCATACGCGCTACAATTTCTGTTGGTGCAAATAAACATTTATATTTCACGGTCAATAAAATATTTTACGATATTACACTTCGTGGATATCAGTAACAAGAGCATGATGTAAAATTACCGTCTTACCACTTTAGTTATTATTTCATTAACTCATTTATTGACTGTGAATAAGAAAGAGATATCACTAAGGTGCTTCAAACAGATCACCATGTCTTATTCAACGACTCAAGTCATTGAGTACCAGGCCTGATTTATTTATTCACAAACTCATAAATAAAGCATAAGATGACATTGTTGCTTTTACAATCTAAACACGAATTACATATTTGTGAATCACGCACTTCCAACATAGTTGAATCACGGTCTCAACAGTCGAGTATTGTTTAGCAATTCGAACTCACTCCTTTAGCATATCAAATATCGCAAGTAACTAAGACAAGTTTCGTATTCATCTCAAGATTAAGGTAATTATGAAAATACCCTTAATGTGTAACAATTAGATTTAGAGCTAGATAAATGGTTTTACTCTAAATTAATTAGTTACTGGTCAATTCATCATGCTCCATAGCATGTATAGGTTAACAGTTAAAGTCTCCACTCCCATGCCCCGAGACCGACATCCTTTGGGTCAACCTAACATAATAATTGGATTCAATTGCCCAGTCAATCTTAAGACTGCGAATAACATTTTGAACTATCTTAGAAGAGTTTGTCTGGAAGATCGCTCGGTATTTACTCTTCTTAGGTTGATAATAGTTCTAGGACTTAATTAAATTACAAACAAACTTTAAATTAAAGGAAACTTTCAATTTATTCATAAAATTCAGTAATACATAAATGTCAAATAAATATTTGTTTACTCATAAATATTTATTACACCCTATTTTATGGAGATAATTTCAACAATCTTTCACTTAGACTAAAGTAGGCCTGTATAATCTCGTATCACTATGCCTTCCAAATGATCATCAAAGACTTTACTGCTTAAAGTCTTCGTGAATGGATCTGTCACATACTTAACCGATGAAATGTGTGTCACTTAAATATCTCCTTGCTGAACTATCTCTTTGATGAGGTGGTACTTAAGCTCTATGTGCTCGGATCTTTTGTGGTTTCTCAGTTTCTTCAAGTTTGCTACAGCCCCACTGTTGTCACAATAAAGTGTCTTGAGTTTGTTAGCATCTGGAGTAACTTTGAGAGTATTTAGGAACTTTCTAAGCCAGACAGCCTCCTTTGCAGCTTCACAAGCCGCCACGTACTCAACTTTCATGGTAGAATCAGCAATGCAAGATTACTTGATACATCTCCATACTACTGCTCCACTATTGAGGATGAACACCGATCCTGATGTGGACCTCTTGAAATCCCTGTCTACTTGAAAATAAGAGTCAGTTTAACCCGTCATATTCAAGTCAGTACCTGAATACACAATCATGTAGTTCCTCATTCTTCTAAGATACCTGAGGATATGATTGACAACATTCCAATGCTCGAGTCTAGGATCAGGTTGGAAACGACTCACCATGCCTACGGCGTAACAAATATTTGGCCTAGTGCAAAGCATTGCATACATGAGACTTTCTACGGCTGAGGCATAGGGAATCTTTCTCATGTCTTCCTTTTCTTGAGGAGTCTTGGGAGACTGCTCCTTGGAAAGACCTACTCCATTCCTAAAGGGAAGATATCCCTTCTTGGAGTCTTGCATATTGAAGCGATCCATCACCTTTTCAATATAAGATTATTGAGACAATGCTAAATGTCTATTCTTTCAATCCTGAAAAATCTGAATACCTAGGACAAAGGCAGTTTCTCCAAGCCTTGACATCAAACAATTTTCTTACATCATTCCGAATGAGTAGAATATCTTCCACGTAAAAAACTAGAAAACCCACATTCCCTTTGTGTATCAGCTTATACACCAGGGTTCGTCCACTAACTGATCAAAAATGAAGTTCTTGACAGTTTGATCAAGTATGTTATTCCACGAATGAGACACTTATTTAAGTTCATAAATGGACTTCATCAGTTCACAAATCTTACCCTCTTGGCCTTTCTCTATGAACTCGTCTAGTTGAGCCATATAAATACGCTATTCAAGATTACCATTCAGAAAAGCAGTATTGACTTCCATCTGTCAGATTTCATAATCGAGATCAACATCAGTGGAAAAGAGGATTCTGATGGATTTAAGCATCGCCACCGGTGAGAAGGTATCCTCATAGTCAATACCTTCCTTTTTGGTGTAACCCTTGGCTACAAAACCTAACTTCGAATATCTCCACATTCTCATCTCGACCACTTTTCTTCTTATAAATCTATTTTACACCCTACAGGTTTTACCCATTTTAGGAGGATCTATAAGCTTCCAGACTCTGTTCAAGTACATCGATTGTATCTCGGCGTTCATAGCGTCTTGCCATAGGTTTGCTTCAAGACCAGCCATGGCTTGTGAGTAAGAAACATGTTCATCATGATCATTATCTCATACTGTTGTTATGGCATCTCCATAAGACATGTACCTGTCAGGTTGTCTCATAATCCTCGCATTACATCGAGGCTTCGTAGGCTCTGGCTCCTGGTGTGGTTCTTCGATTATTAAATTAGAAACAAGTCCTGATTAGGGAGTTCGTGTCCTCCCACTCAATGATTCCTCTAGCAAAAGTGTGCTTGTATTCTCCACAGTTCATATGTAGTCCTCTTTAAGAAAATGCACTTTCGTGCTCACAAATGTTTTCTTGTTAGTTAGACTATAAAAGACGTATTCCTTCGTTCCCTTAAGAAATTCTATAAATAGGCATAATTCTGATCGACTGGCCAACTTGGTTGTCTTCGGTCTCAGTTTATGTGTCAGGCATCCTTGTATCCTAAGTTGGCTTATGAATGACTTTTGTCCACTCTATCTTTCATATGGTGCACTAGACATCATCTTTGATAGAACTTGGTTCAGAATATACGCCTATGTTTTCAAGGCATATCCCCGTAACGAAAATGGGAATATGAGTAACTCATCATGGATCTAACCATATCCAACAAAGTTCGATTCCTTCTCTCTAAGCCACCATTCTGTTCTGGAGTGCTAAGTGTTGTAAGCTGAGAAAAAATATCTTCTTCCTTAAGATAGTCTTAGAACTCTCCTAGTAGGTACTCTACACCACGATCGGATCAGATCGTAGTGTTTTGATTTGTTTCTCTAATTGCTTCTCGATCATAGCCTTGTACTTTTTTAACTTTTCAAAGGTTTCAGACTTTTGGCGCATTAGATAAACATATTTAAAATGTGAGTAGTCATTTGTGAGGGTTAGAAACACTACAAGAAATATGACATTCTACAAGATGCGGATATCCCCTTGAAAAGTAATTTATAGGGATCATGCGGCACTTGTGACAGTCCATCATATTAAAAGTCCATGATTTTCAAGAGGCGTAACGCCTCATGTAAAGACCCTTGTGGTATTTCACTTGTTACAGGATTTTTTCACTCTTGTAGAACGTTATTTAATTGGATTTTCAGACCCAGGTTGAGCGTATTCAACGCATGTTTTTAAGACTTGTGAATTAATATTCACAGGTATTTTATATCCTATAAAGTGAGATACCATAAGGTTCATTGTTATAGTCAAGTATTCATATCAAACACTTTCAAAATATAATTTTACGTAACATAAAAAACACCAATATAATAATTGACAACATTAACATTTAATCATTTCAACAAAGTTTTACATTATTCATTTGATCAACTTACAAATAAATTTAACTTGAAAACTAATTAGCTTATCCTTAAAATATGCATGAAAACTTGTTCCAATAAATGAAATATGTAAAAAATGAAATTTTTGAGTCTCAAAAATTAACAATATAGGCAGCTTATATAAGGTGCAGGTAGTTACCAAATTTCATAATTTACAACGACTCAAATGATAACAAATCTTCAGGACTTAAACGAGTGACATTCTCACTCGTGTAACATATTTTGCTGGTGTAAGCTCCAAAAAGACCTGTCATTCATTAAATGCTATAAAACTATTGGGTTAGAAAAAAGTCCAAATCTGCACGATTTATTGTGAAACCAAATGGATACTAATCTCATGAGCTTCAAGTAATCAAAAATTTTGATTTTAGTTGTGCAAAGTGATGAAGCTTTTCTTCACCTATCTTGAGTTAAAAGGCAGCACATAAAACTTCTAGCTAATAACACCAAAAATCTCAACAAAGATTCAAGACAGTCACAATAACAAATAACTGCAAAGGCCTAACAATACCATGCAGCTGTCGAATTTACTGATAGGCAAATAGCTATTTACTACAACAATTTTCCTGCGGAAAATCTATTAAACAAAATCTGGTCTTAATAAAACTGCATATTCAAAAGTGATAGCCTGGGGGTTTCTTATAAAAAATGTTTCAAGTCCTCAAGTGAAAGCTGAACTATCCAAAAGAAAGAAGCGGTTCAAATAATAGTCGGCACAAAGAGCCCACTTTAAATAAAACGTTTATGGCAGAAGAACCCTGGGAATCCAAAGCATAATACATGCCTTAAACCACTTTTACCCATATTTAAAGTGTAGATAGCTTGGGTTTCACAACATATGGCCAACCGCAAAGAGGGGTAAAAGAACAATACCTGCCCGAAACCACTTTTGCCACTTCCTATATAGCCTATAACTCCTCTACAATCATTGTCACCATGATCATCATCTTCAGGCTCTTGGACTCTGTAATTCTTTGTGGAACGTTTCAGCTCCTAAATAACAATATTGAATTTTAAGTAATCCAACAGCAACAGAGCTAAAGCATGTGAAACAGAGGCATTTTAGCACATTATTTATACAATTTTCCAGATCTTAAGTTAATTAACATAATCAAAACTGTTTAACTTTAAATGAACATGTCCTTTGGAAGCTGAAATTGATTTACCTCTACTGAATAAATTATTAGAGATGGAAATATAATAACTAAAAATGGAAATAAACTGAAAAAAGAGAAGCTCGCCTGATTGATTTTCAGGTCAGAAGCATCAGATCTTTTTGTTGTTGTATCTGAATCCTTACCCAACTTCTCAGTCTTCTTCCCATCTAAATCTAATTGGGTTTCCTTCATCTTTGCTTGCTTCTTAATATTTTCCCACAACCATTTCATTACGTCTAAAAATAAAATCCATATCCTTAAATCAGAAAATTTCTTCTTCAAATCAATCATTACAATATATTTGTACCTTATAAATTAAAAATGATAGAAAAGATGTATTCTTATTTTCATTATTCCACTTTATTCTTTTCACATAAATCTTTCAAATGAAAGTATAATTATACTCAACAATTTAATCATATGTGTTTACTTATAAGCAAAATAAGAAAGACAAGGACCACGAGAGTGCTAGTAAACACAAACCTTGAGTGGTGATGAGTCTATTAACTTGGCCAAGAATAAGGGTGTTATTAGGGGGAAGAAGCTTGATGCGTGTGAACCAAACATAAATAGATTGGTTCTTCATGGGGCTTCAATCGGCAACTTAGCCCTCTGTTCTTCGGCGTGGCTGAGGTGAGGGTCAAGGCTCTCTCATCTTTGAAGTTCTGTTCTTCAATAAAAACTAGAGAACCAGGAAAATCTTCAATCTTAGTAGCCCTAATTTGTTCCCTGCTTTTGAATGAGAGAGATAAGCTAATCGAGAGAGAGAGAGAGAGAGAGAGAGAGAGAGAGAAGTTAATAGAGAAAGAATGAGACAAGCTCATTGACGAGGCTTTGCTCCATCTTCTTCGATGAAGGCCCAACCCTAGGATATGGGTTTGTATTTTTTGGGAGGGAGAAGTTGCGAGAGAGAAGGGTAATGGGGATATAAAGGTTTTGATTTGTGGTTTTGTATTTTGATCGACAAAGAAGGCTTGGGAATCGACATAGAAAGCTTGGGTATTGAGAGAGATAATTTTGTTTGTGATTTGTTTTTTGAAAGAGAGAAGGCAAATCGTGAGGATATCGAGAGAGAAGAGGGATGATAGATCTGTTTGTGTTTTCTATTTTTGAGAAAGAAGGTAAATTTCAATATGCTTCAAATTTTCAGTCTCGCTTCTATTTTGCCCCTCTTGCTTTTTTTACTCTTGACATGAATAAATTTTACTTGATTTTTAATTCTCTTGTTGTTTCTTGTTTTTAACAAGGGGAGACTGAAACTCTTGTACTGTATTCCTGTAGAATGCTATATTTCTTGTAGTGAAAATATTCATAACCTCCTCTTTTTTGGATATTCAATGGCCCACATACATCACTATGTACAAGTTCGAGGCATTGAGTGACTCTTTCACCCTTCACTGAAAATGGTCTATTGGTCATTTTATCTTCTATGCAGGATTCACATATGGGTAGTGATCCAACACTTAAAGTTTATAGTGGACCATCATTTACCAGTCTTTTAATCTTGTCTAGGCTAATGTGACCAATAAGCAAGTGTCACAAGTAGGTTAGATAGATTGAGTCAGACTTCAACATTTTACTATCATTTTGTAAATCAGTATTTACTTCAGTGTCTCATATCGTTGAAATTTTTGGTTTTACATAAAATAAGTTATTTATCGTGCCTGGAGCAGTAATTAAGCATTCATTTCTAAAAGAACCAATATCATTATCAATGAAATCCAAAGAAAATCCTTGTTCAATTAAACTAGCTACAGAAAGGAGATTTTTCCAGAAAACCGGGATATAATAAACATCATGCAAAACCAAATAACTATTCTCAAAAAACAGTTTAATAGTTTCAAATGATACTGGCGATACTAGTGCTCCATTTGCCCAACAGAAGCTAAACTCATCCTCATTAAGTCTTTTACTTTCTCTGTACCCTTACAGGGAACAAAAAATATGGTTAGTGGCTGCAGTGTCTGTAATCCATGAAAAAGTAGAGTCAGCCACATAACAAGCTTCGGTAAAAGTAATGTACTTTTGGATTTCAACTCCTTAAGATAATCTGGGTAGTTGCGTTTCCAATGACTAGTAACTCCGCAATGATGAGACTTGTCTTTCAACTTGTCCACTTTCACAAGGCCATTGCTTTCGCATTTTTGAGTTCGCCTTCTTAGCTTTCTTCGGACCTCTCTTATATTTCGTTTTGGCGCCAGAGGTGGAATACTTACTTTCGGGAAAGTTTTTCTCTTCATTCTTCCTCTTACCTTTTCAGAAACAGGGTTTCAACAACTTGTAACTCCTTCATAAGTTATGAAAGAGAGTACCTTAACTTATTCATCGAATAATTAAGTTTGAAGTTCTCAAAAGTGTCTGGCAGGGTCTCGAGGAACATATCAACTTGAGTCTCGCCATCTACCTCAGATCCCATGATCCCCATCTCATTGAGATAACTAATTATCATTATCATATGTTCTCTGATAGGAGTTTCAAGTTTCATCCAGCAGTTCATGAAGTTTCGCACAAAACCTGTTTGGCTTGACGACCATGATCTCTAAATATTACGGTGATGTTCAACATCATATTAGCGGCGGTCTCCATATTCTGATGTTGTTGTTGCAACACATTACTAATTGATGTCAAGATGTAACACTTGGCGATCTCATCAGAATGCAGCCAAGAAGCATAGGCATCATTATCCTCTTGAGTCAATTCAGCAATAGTCTTGCGGGGACAAGGGGAGACGGACACAAACTTGTGCTTTTCTACCATTTATACGATATCAAGATTACGTTTCCAATCCACATAATTTTCATCACAAATTTATTTTCATTTAAGATTGTTGAGAGTGAGGATAATAACATGATTACTGAAAAGAATAAATAAAGCGGTGTAAATAAATACTTAAGCATTTAGAAAAGTATGATGCATGATGTAAATACTTAAATATTTAAAAAACTGATAAAACATATTTCTTCCATGGTGTTACGATCAACAACAATAGCTTGTCTTATCTAAGGACTGCTATGATCAGTAGGTTTTAAAATTAACTAAAAATAAGTTTGAACCACGAACGGTTCGTGGGCGAAATATAAAAAAAATTCAATTAACTTCTTTTATCGAATTAAATAATTTAAAACCAAACAATGTGAGATTATGCATATACGATATTAAACGAGAAGATAATGTTAGAAACAATTTTTCACATATACTTTGTATCGGAGAATTTCTAAACTGGAGGATTTCCTTCAAGTGTTCTTCGTATTCTTCAAGTTTCGGGATCCGAATCATGCACTTGAACTCCAAGAACGATTTACTAATTTCATCCACCAACAACCATCCGTTAATTTCAGAAATATATCTCACAAGAATTTTGTGTAGTAATTTGAGTGTGGGCCATCAAAACAATTGAAGGAAAAAATTGAATATTTTCCTTCAATCCTCTCTAAATCGGCTGCAATCACTAGGGAGGAGAGAAAACACTAATTCTTTATATCTGATATGAGATCTATATCTCTATCTCCCTATCTGCAATTAAATTGTTATTAGATATTTATAAAATCTAATTTTTGATATTTATAAATATATCCATATATTTTAACTTTTCAAAAATTCACCCCCATATATGCAAATTGCTGAAAATCAGTATATCTCCACAGTGTTAGAGTTGTATCAAAATTTATCAATCCAATTGATAAATTTAATTGATCATTATCAATTAATTAATTAATTAATTTTTATTTACTAATTATCTAATATTTAGAAAATAATAAATTATTTATTTCAATACAATTAATCACACTTAACCAATTAAGTAACATCACCTATCGCATATAGGTGTAGAAAATATGTCTTGGCACCAAAACACATTTTGATCCAATTTACTTTGTTTCTCTATTCTTGTTCCTCAAGAGCTATTTCTAAGACTAGATGGGCCCACATGAACAAAGCTAAAGATTCAAATACCGGGCGAATTTATCTCCATAAATTCATGACCTATTTAATTTTGACATCATATGACTCCATTATAGGTCTGATGCTGAATCAACTCTCGATTCATGCGTGCTACATTTTCTATTGGTGTAAATAAACCCTTTTTATTTTCATGGTGCACAAAATATTTTAACATAAAACCCATCATGAATATCAGTAATAAGAGTGAAATATAAAATTATCATTTTACCCCTATTGTTATTATTTCCTTAACTCTTTTATTGACTGTGAATATGAAAAATATAATAATGAATTGACTCGTACAATTCACAAGTTTTAATCAATGACTCAATTTATTGAATACTTGACCGCGTTAATTTATTCACACACTCATCAATAAAGCATAAGGTGATATTGTTATTTTCGTAATCCAACCACGAATTTCCATATCTGTGAATCATGAACTCCAACTTAATTGAATTTCAATCCCAGCAACCGAGGTATCGCCTGCTAATTTGAATTCACTCATTTGACATATCAAAAATTGCAACTAACTAAGTCATGCTATGCATTCACCTCAAGATTAAGGTAATTATGAAAATACCCTTAAAGTGTAACAATTAGATTTTGAGCTAGGTAATCGGTTTTGAGCTCTAAACTAATTTGTTACCGGTCTATTGAATATGTTCATAACATGTTTAGGTTAAATGTTTGAGTCTCCACTCCCATGCTCTAAGACTGGCATCCATTGGTTCAACCTAATGGTCATAATCAGATTTGATTGCCCATTTGACCTTAGACTGCAAATATCATTATGAACGTTCTGAGAAGAGTTTGTCTGAAAGACATCCAGAGGCCTCTTTCTTCATACTTCGTTCGTTGATGAAAGTTACGGGACTTGAATAATTTATAAACACACTTTAATTTAAAATAAAACTTTTAATTTATTCATAAGATTTCAATAATACTAATGTCTAATAAATAACTGAATACAAATAAATAGTTATTACACGCTACTTTATGGACATATTTCAACAATCTCCTACTTGGGAGACTGCTCCTTGCAGAGGCTGACTGCATGTCTAAAAGAAAGAAATCCTTTCTTGGAGTTTTGTATACTGAAGCGATCCAACACCTTATCAATATAAGATGTTTGAGACAGTGCCAATTGTATGTTCTTCCTATCTCGAATGATCTCAATACCTAAGAAAAATGCAGCTTCTCGAAGATCCTTCATATCAATTGCTTTTCAAGCCAAATCTTGACATCAAATAATTTTTCTACATCATTCCCAATGAGTAGAATATCATCTATGTACAAGATTAGAAAAATCACATACCCTTCGTGTATCAGCTTATACACACAGAGCTCATCCACTAACTATTCAAAACCATAGTTCTTAACAGTTTTGTCAAATCTAATATTCCATGATCATGACCTAATCAATTGACAAACTTAGAAAATTGACTAGGACTTATATCATTGTGAAGAAGAAGTTGACAGGTGAATGCATCAACTTTAGTGCCAACAGGTTCAAACAACTCATAGATCTCATCTCTAAGTCTCTATTTGAGCAGGATAATCTATGTTGCTTTATCCTTCACAAAATAGTAAAAGGAGTGAAAATCAACATCAACAAGGTTATCTTGGCAAAGTTTAGTAACACTGATTAGATTTTTAACAATTCTAGGCATTCTAAGAGTAAATTTGAGATTTAAAGTATATAAATATGTATTTAAATTACCAGAACCGATATGAGTTTTGATCAGTTGCTCACCATTTCCAATAGTGATGGTATCACTGCCTTGGTATTCATTGCCGATGCCAAGTTTGTTCAAATTTACAGTAACATGGTGAGTGGCACCGTTGTCAGCAATCCAGGGTCCATCTGATCCAAATTTTGACCTTGCCATGTGAGTAGTGGGACTTTTTTTGTAGATTCTAATAGGGCACATGATTGAAATTCTGTCCATAGTAACCAGTGAAGCCTTGTCCATTCACAAAATTGGCTTGAGGTGTGACTTGGTATCCTCTATCAAACCTATATCAATAAGTTGTTGCAGTGTTTCCAGTTTTGTTGCACACTTGACAGGTTACTCTGCCAGATGAGTTCATTCCCATCTACCTCCTCCTCTTCCCCTTCCAAATTTGTTTGAGTTTCTTTGTAAGTTGCTATAGTTTGTTTGTGACCACTATTATTGATATTGACCATTTCGTTTTTGTGTGTGTGGGTTAAAATTCCTTGAGCCTTAGGCCAAGTGGGCACTGGCTTTCATTGAAACGTCTTTTTCTGAATTTAGTTTGGCTAACCTAGTCGCATGTATCATCAACATGGACTAGACATCTTCTATGGTTAAGTTAGCAGGTCTAGAAGTTATATTAACTACTACTTGATCAAAATCAGAGGGCATTCCATTTAAAATATGCAATATCAAATCCCGATCACCAATAGGATCACTAGCAGCCAACAGATTGTCATTTATCCCTCTCATTACATCAAAGTAATCAGTTACTGACTTGTTTCCCTTTGTAGTGTTGTACATGGAGTTCTTGAGCTCAATAAACTTAACTTTGGATCTGTTAGCAATGATCTTTTCCAGGGCATACCAGAGACTTCTTGAGGTTTCATACTGAAGCACATAACCTATAACATGATCACTCATAGTTGATCTAAGCCTGCTTAGCGGCAATTGATCCTGTCTGAGCCACTATACATAGATTGGGTTGAGGCTACCTCTAGATGCTGAACTGGTGGAGATTATGCATTCATTATGTTGTATGTAATCCCATGACCAATAATGGTAGGAACTACTTGGGATTTTAAGAAGATATGGTTTTCTTTGTCTATTTTTTATCGACAATATTGATTTGAGTGTGTTAGCAAATGGGCTTAGCTTAATAGATTGCTTCTGTACATTTTCAATTGAGTGTCTGTTTCGCGAGCTCATTTAAAGGGACGTAATTTTTGGCTTTACGGCTCTGATACCAAGAAAGAATAGATGAAAAAGAAGGCTGCTAAATTGTTATTTCAGTGATGAAACAATACATGATTACAACCTCAATGAAAATACTATTGCTATATATAAACTAAGACAATAAGTAAAGATTTCAAAGCTATTACTTGAGCTAAAGGAGAATATTAGGTGATTAGTTAAGCATTAGGTAAAAGGCAAATCAGTAGACAATCATGAGCAATCGTGAGGGAATATTTGTGTAACCGAATACTGAGGTCCCCATGCTAACCCACTCAACCTACACGTGATGCATGATAAAAGAGAATGTGATGTGGCAGCTGAGTTGGACAATGAAGAAGTATTCCTTAACACATAATATCTTGATTAAAGAGTCATATAAGAAACTTCTTCTCACATGATCTTAACTATGTATGGTCACATAGAATATACTTAAAATGGATACTTTTACATCTCAATACGAGGATCTGAAAAGAGAGAGGGACATGTTGAAGGGTTGTACGAGACTTATCAACAATCTATAAGTGAAAATAATGAGTTGATGAACATGGAATTCATGCATTGAAACGAATCAGATAAGTTGTCAATTTATTTTCCCCAGAAAAGTACAGCAAGTCGAGAACAAAGACTCAAATTTATTTGGGATTGAAAAGTTAGAGGACATAAACTCTCTCAACCTAGGGGCTTCATCATCTTATATTAATGTGAAATAAAAAATGTGAGATTGTCTAAGGATTTCCTCTTTATACGTTCATAATAAACGTTTCTTATAATTATTTTGTTTTAGTAGTTTAATTGCTTTTCAATTAAGTCAAAGTGAACGTTTGGTCCTCTTACCAAAAATTTTTAAATCATCTTTTAAAGTGAGATGAAGAAAAATAAATATATTTTGTTACTTTCTTTTAAAGTGAGATGAAGGGTACTACCTCGAATAGAAGTCCAAAATGCTAATTTGTCGAGATTTTCAAAATTAAGTTCACCAGGTCAAATAATCAATCATATGAGTAATCTATATAATATATATAAATTTATATATTTATATACACATATCGAGAGAGGAAAGCTAATCGTCTTTGATCTTTTCCCTCTTTTGTGTTGTAGTGTATCTAGAGATATATAGCTTTTCTCTATATTCATAACCACTATTCCTTCTAACCCCTCTTAGGTTTGGAGGAAAATTCTGAAGCTAAGATCCAAGTACCTTCCTTTGTGTTCAGTAAGTATTGGGATGGTTCATCTGTGAAAGTCTTCACTGATAAATGGCACCCCCTAGGGATCTTGTTGGACTAATATGATCAAAGAATTCTATCTAGACCAAGATGGATAGTGGAATCCAAATTTGAGGTAATCATCCAATATGGACAATGGCAATGGACTTCACGCAATACTACTGAGTTAAATGAACTCATGAATCACCCCCTTCCCCCCCTAAACCCTCTTCCTTTAATGTGTGGTCTTGGGGTGAGAGTCATAATGGAGAGTTCTTTATATCTAAAACCTATTCTCATTTCTCCCCACATATGGATGATTTTAGATGGGCTCACCTGATCTGGTTCAAGCACCATGTTCCAAGGTGCAATTTCATCTCTTGGTTGGCTTTAATTAATAAATTAGCCATTAAAGATAAGATTGCACAATAGAATAATGATGTCAGTAGGAGTCGACATGATTTTGTGTTCTGTGTGTGATCCCCGAGTCTAGTTCTCACTTATTTGTGACTTGTGAATTTGCCAGACACATTTGAGGGGGCTTGATGGATAAGTGTGGCATGTCTTGTAGACATAATACATGGGAACAGCTTCTCTCTTGGCTCATGGCTATGGGGATATGCAAATCTCTTAAAGCTACTGTTATAAAGCTTGCATTCACCTCTTTCCTATATTGCCTGTGTAGGGAGAGGAATTCAAAGATTTTTTAAGGGAACTTAGAGATAAGATTGTGGTTATCAAAATGGTTGAAGTGTTAGTCTGCTTAAGGCTCTACAACTCAAAGAGGTTCACTGATGAACTATGTAATAGAACAGTAGCTGAAGTCTGGGGTCTTGGTCCTAATCTATTCTTGTAACTTCTTGTAATCTTGTTTGACTGGTCTATAAAGTCTATTTCTACTGGTTGTATGGACCTGCTCTATGGGTCTGGTTTGTAAAGGCCATGTAAAATGGTCTAGTTTGATATGTTGCTTCCCTACCCTTGTGTGTGTGTCCCCCTCTCCCTTCCCCTCCCCTCCCACCCCTCTTTATTTGTACTGCGCTTGTAAGGCTGACCGATCTGAATGACCTGTAGACTACAATTCTGGTTTCTGGTTTATCTAGTTTATTTGACAGAGCTTTCTCCAACTCAAAAAGATGTCACAGGTTACCCATGATTGCTTCAGGAGCTACTCTGGATCTTAACATAGTATATGGTGTTGATGCCTTGAAGCTGGACAATTCTAACTAAACCACCCTTGATTAGTGCATGTCTAGTTTTAGGTTTTGAACCTTTTTGTGCTGACTGCTTCTTATAGTTAGGTCTATTCTATAGAGGCCTTAATGCTTTATTTTGAAATTAGGTTTTGATGTATGTCTTAATCATATGCTAGAGCTAGTTTGAACTGATCCTAGGGCTTCACTCTTGTTTTGGTTCTATCTTTTTGGCGTTAACTCTTCTGAGCTGACCGTTGACTTTTCTATCTTGATTTGTGATGATTCTTTGTTGACTCTTTAATTTAGGATAGACTTACTTCTTTACATGTAGATTCATTGCTCTGCCTGGGGTATGCCTTTTCTATTTGTGTAAGCATCTTTTGGTTTATGATACTTTTAATTTACCAAAAAAAAAATAGAGATATGTAGCTTTCATGTTAATAAAGTTACAACTTGTATTCCTTATTGAGATCAAAACTAAGCCGGGTGGGTTACATGTATCTCTACTTCGCCATTAAATATTTCAAATTTTCTTCCTAAACGATATGTGTTTGGCTTAGAATTGGATATATTTCCAAGCCATTGCAATGGAAGAACACATAAACATGGTTCACTCTATTTCCTCTAGACAGATGTACGACAATCACCACAAAGTGTTTTCGTCTCCATAAATACAAGTTGCAATTTGAAATAAAGGAGAACAAGAATAATATTTGAGCAAATACGACTTTAACAAGTTTAAAGATGAAGACTTGAACCCTAAATACACATCATGTGTTCTCCCATGATTAAAAGAAAATATAGTTAATACCTTAGGCTGTCAAAGATCGATAAGATGGGTGGCAAACTTTGGTCCCTAAGTAAGTTCATAACAATATTATAAATAAGTTCCAATATCAGATTATATAGATCATTGTAACGTCGTAATCTAACGAAAATTTGATTTTCTCAATCATTGATAGGTACATCATTTATGAAAGGCTACGTCGAACAATACAATTGTTAAACTCAACTTCATCCCTAGATTTTGGAGCAGTTCGAATCGAATCGAACATTCGATATAACAAAAAATGTATCCTCTTGATCTCATCCTCTTTTGGTAATAGCTCTTTGAAGACCAACCCCTATTAATGATGAAATCATGCACTTCATTAGAACATACAGAGAAAGAATTTCTTTTTCTTCTTTTGAAGAAACACCCATATAATTAATCTCGAGAATTTTTCATAATTGGAAGATAGAACAATTTATTAAATATATAATGTGTTTCTTCACAAAGGACAGTTATGTTTTTCATGTACATTCAACTTAGCATGAGCGATAACTAAATTTGTTTCCTTTGTGATGTTGTATCTTAATTATGATTTGGAAAACGTTCATGTTATAGATAAGAATAGGCTTGAGAACCAAAACTCAAGTTCAAAAGGCATCAACAAACTTACAAGGCTCTGGCAAATTTACCGAATACCCTTAATAAAACCTAGCATTGTCTCATAATATGCATGGTTAGTTTCATAATTTAGTAAATGATGGTAATTTTTGGTATTCTTTCTGTATTTTCTCTGTATAAAATTGTAGTGACAGCCAAGGCTCTCTCACTCCATGACCCTCACAGTTTCTTCTTGAAATTCATTTACAAGGTTTTAGTGTGAAGAAAAATTATTAAATTAGTTTCATCATTTCAAATGGTAGGCTTAACTAGTTTCTCATTACATTAAATCTTCTCCTTTTGATTTCTTGTCTCGCAGGCAAAGAACATAGAGATATGGAGTCCCGGAATGAGAATGTCGATATGGATCATGATGTGAAGTCTCTTGCCATGACTGATAACGGTGAAAGTGGGGCAAACAATATTATCACACCGAAGCCTTATAATTCCCAGCCTCTGGAGGCTAACACCTCTACTGTGTTAGCTTTGCATGATGTAAAAGACAAGTCGTGTCTGAGAACCAACCCTCTAATTTACTGATCAATGAAAATCCTAGCCCCTAGGTGAAGGTGGACAAATTCGATATGGTCGTAACTTTGACCCTGACATGGACCCCAGGAAGCTCGAAAGGTTAACCTCTTTATGTCCTTATGATTATTGTTACTTCTTTTGTGTACTCTTTTCTGTTCATATATAATAATTTTGTCTACTTTGGGTTTTTTTTTTGTGTGTGTAGGATTATTTCAAACCGTCTTTCTGCACAGAAATCGCGATTGAAAAAGATCCAGTGTATTTTGGAAGTGGAAAAAAAGGTGAAGGCTCTCGAGGTAATTGTAAAAATGACCATTGAAAAAAGATTATCATATAAAGTATAATTTATTACCCGGCCATCTTATTCTTAGACTTCCTAATATATATCTTCTTGAATTTTATTATTTTTTACTAGTTTTTTCATTTAAAAATAATTCATGATATATGTTAGAATTGGCACTTATAAATGTCAAAACATGATCACAAACTTAGAGGCCGTTTGGTATATGATTGCGAGTAAATGATTGGTTGAATAAGATTGTTGTATATAATTGTGGGAAAGTGTATGTCTAAAAAGTTAACATTAACTTGTTTATTAACACTAGGGAATGCTATGATTTAATGATGAGAATATTAAATTACTTTGTTTGTTTGATGACATGTGGAAATGAATGTTACCAGTTTGATCCTTAAACTAGATTATGTTTATGTATGATTTATTAATTTATTTATTTTTCCTTCATGATTTATTACTTAATTTATAATAGGGTAAAATATAATTGTTAATTTATTTTTAGCAAAATATTTTTTTATGTTTAAATATATTTTATTTTATTCATTTTTTATTTGCATGTTTTTTTATTTTTAATGTTTATTATATTAGTATACACATAAAAATGACAAAAAGATATTAACTAATTGGGTTAATTTGTGACTTTTTTTATTGCCCATACATAGTCTTTTAAAGTTTACACATAAAAATGATAATAAAGAAATATTGAATTAATCTGTGATTTATTTTTTGCTTATAATTATTCTTTTAAGATTTAAAAATAAAAATAATGAGAAAACAATTTTAACGATTATAATTTAGACAAAGTAGTTAAAAAATTTCATATGAACAACTGGGATAACATATATAAACATAGTTTAAAAAAACTTTTCATGTGAATATTTGGGATAATAGATACATTGTAAGAATAAATTTAAAAAAATTAAAAATAATTAGTAGTAGTATCATTGAAAAATATATTTCAAACTTCTACATTTTTATATATAATATAGATATACAACCTGGTCAGTCTAGAAAGACTCTTTTATGAATTAAATTTTTAATTTAGATGATGCAGAACTCATTAAATAGCTATAAGGAGGATGTTTGGTATAAGATTGTAAATAAATAATTGGCTAAATAAGATTGCTAAAATATGATTGTGAAAAAGTGTACGTCTAGAAAGTAAACATAACCTTGTGTTGTTAATACTAGGGAATGTTATGATTTAATGGTGAGAATATTAAATTACTTTATTTGTTTGATGACATGTGAAAATGAATGTTACCAGTTTTATCCTTAAACAAGATTATGTTTATGTATGAATTATTAATTTATTTATTTTTCCTTCATGATTTATTACTTAATTTATAATAGGGTAAAATTTAATTGTTAATTTATTTCATTAGTAAAATATGTTTTTATTTTTAAATATATTTTATTTTTTTCTTTTTTATTTGCATGTTTTTTATTTTAAATGTTTATTTGATTAGTATACACATAAAATGAAAAAAATATTAACTAATTGGGTTAATTTGTGACTCTTTTATTGCTCATACATAGTCTTTTAAAGTTTACACATAAAAAATGACAATAAAGAAATATTGAATTAATTTGAGATTTATTTTTTGCTTATAATTAGACTTTTAAGATTTTAAATTAAAAATTATGAGAAACATTTTTAAGGATTATAATTTAGACAAAGCAGTTAAAAAAATTTTATATGAACAATTGGGATAACATATATAAAAATAGTTTAAAAAACCTTTTCATGTGAATATTTGGATAATAGATACATTGTAAGAATAATATAAAAAAATTTAAAAATAGTTAGCAGTAGTATTGTTTAAAAGAATTTTTCAAACTTCTACATTTTTATATATAATATAGATATACAACTTGGTCAGTCTAAAAAGACTCTTTTATAAATTAAAGTTTTAGTTTAGATGCAGAACGCATTAAATAGCTATAAGGGGGACATTTGGTATAAGATTCCAAGTAAATGATTGTTTGAATAAGATTGCTAAAATATGATTGCGAAAAAGTATATGTCTAGAAAGTAAACATTACCTTGTGTTTTTAATAATAGGGAATGCTATGATTTAATGGTGAGAATATTAAATTATTTTGTTTGTTTGATGACATATGGAAATGAATATTATAAGGATAATTGTCAATTTTTAGTTTTACCCTTAAATTAGATTATGTTTATGTATGATTTATTAATTTATTAAATTTTCCTTAATGATTTATTGCTTAATTTATAATAGCATAAATATAACTGTTAATTTATTTCTTTAGTGAAATATTTTTTTATTTTTAAATATATTTTATTTTATTCATTTTTTATTTGCATGTTTTTTATTTTTAATGTTTATTTGATTAGTATACACATAATGACAAAAAACTATAAACTAAGTGGGTTAATTTGTGACTTTTTTATTGCTCATACGTAAACTTTTAATGTTTACACATAAAAATCAAAATAAAGAAATATTGAATTAATTTGAAACTTATTTTTTGCTTATAATTAGTCTTTTAAGATTTTAAATTAAAAATGAGGAGAAAATATTTTTAAGGAATATAATTTAGACAAAGTAGTTAAAGAATTTTCATATGAACAATTAGGATAACATATATAAAAATAGTTTAAAAAAACATTTCATGTGAATATTTGGGATAGTAGATACATTGTAAGAATAATTTAAAAATAATTAAAAATAATTAGCAGTAGTATCGTTGAAAAATATTTTCAAACTTCTACATTTTTGTATATAGTACAAATATATAACTTGGTCAGTCAAGAAAGACTCTTTTATGAATTAGAGTTTTAATTTAGATGCATAACTCATTAAATAGCTATAAGGGGGAGTTTGGTATAAGATTGCAGTAAATGATTGGCTGAATAAGATTGCTGAAATATGATTGGGGAAAAGTGTAAGTCTAGAAAGTAAACATTACCTTGTGTTGTTAATACTAGGGAATATTAGGATTTAATGGTGAGAATATTAAATTACTTTGTTTGTTTGGTGACGTGTGAAAATGAATGATATAAAGATAATTGTCAATTTCTTGTTTTAACCTTAAATTAGATTATGTTTATGTACGATTTATTAACTAATTTATTTTTCCTTCATGATTTATTACTAAATTTATTATAGGGTAAAATATAATAAATTTGTGAATTTTTTTATTGCTCATACATAGTCTTTTAAAGTTTACACATAAAAATGACAATAAAGAAATATTGAATTTATTTTTGATTCATTTTTTGCTTATGAATAGTCTTTTAAGATTTTAAGTTAAAATGATGAGAATCATTTTTAAGGATTATAATTTAGACAAAGCAGTTAAAAAAATTTATATGAACAATTGGGATAACATATATAAAAATAGTTTAAAAAAACATTTCATGTGAATATTTGGATAATAGATACATTGTAAGAATAATATAAAAAAATTTAAAAATTAATAGTAGTAGTATTGTTGAGAAGAATTAGATACATTGTAAGAATAATATAAAAAAATTTAAAAATTATTAGTAGTAGTATTGTTGAAAAGAATTTTTCAAACTTCTACATTTTTATATATAATATATATATACATCTTGTTCGGTCTAGACAGACTCTTTTATGAATTAAAGTTTTAGTTTAGATGCAGAACTCATTAAATAGTTATAAAGGGGACGTTTGGTATAAGATTGCAAGTAAATGATTGTTTGAATAAGATTGCTAAAATATGATTGTTGAAAAGTGTATGCCTAGAAAGTAAACTTTACCTTGTGTTGTTAATAATAGGGAATGCTATGATTTAATGGTGAGAATATTAAATTACTTTGTTTGTTTGATGATGTGTGAAAATGAATGATATAAAGATAATTGTCAATTTCTAGTTTTACCCTTAAATTAGATTATGTTTATGTACGATTTATTAACTAATTTATTTTTCCTTCATGATTTATTACTTAATTTATAATACAGTAAAATATAATTGTCAATTTATTTCTTTGGTAAAATATTTTTTATTTTAAATATATTTTATTTTATTCATATTTTATTTGCATTTTTTTATTTTAAATGTTTATTTGATTAGTATACACATAAAAATAACAAAAAATATATTAACTAATTGGGTTAATTTGTGACTTTTTATTGCAGTCTTTTAAAGTTTACACATAAAGATGACAATAAAGAAATATTGAATTAATTTTTGATTTATTTTTTGCTTATGAATAGTCTTTTAAGATTTTAAGTTAAAATGATGAGAAACATTTTTAAGGATTATAATTTAGACAAAGCAGTTAAAAAAATTTATATGAACAATTGGGATAACATATATAAAATAGTTTAAAAAAAAATTTCATGTGAATGTTTGGGATAGTAGATACATTGTAATAATATTCTCAAACTTCTACATTTTTGTATATAGTATAAATATATAACTTGGTCGGTCAAGAAAGACTCTTTTAAAAATTAGAGTTTTAATTTAGATGCATTACTCATTAAACAGCTATAAGTGGGACGTTTGGTATAAGATTGCAATTAAATGATTGGCTGAATAAGATTGTTGAAATATGATTGGGAAAAAGTGTAAGTCTAGAAAGTAAACATTACCTTGTGTTGTTAATACTAGGGAATATTGTGATTTAATGGTGAGAATATTAAATTACTTTGTTTGTTTGGTGAAATGTGAAAATGAATGATATAAAGATAATTGTCAATTTCTAGTTTTACCCTTAAATTAGATTATGTTTATGTACGATTTATTAACTAATTTATTTTTCCTTCATGATTTATCACTAAATTTATTATAGGGTAAAATATAATTGTTAATTTATTTCTTCAGTAAAATATTTTTTTATTTTTAAATATATTTTATTTTATTCATTTTTTATTTGCATGTTTTCTATTTTAAATGTTTATTTGATTAGTATACACATAAAAATGACAAAAAAAATATTAGCTAACTGTTAATTTGTGACTTTTTTATTGCTCATACAGAGTCTTTTAAAGTTTACACATAAAAATGACAATAAAGAAATATTGAATTAATTTTTTATTTATTTTTTGCTTATGAATAGTCTTTTAAGATTTTAAGTTAAAAATGATGAGAAACATTTTTAAGGATTATAATTTAGACAAAGCAGTTAAAAAAATTTATATGAACAATTGGGATAACATATATAAAATAGTTTAAAAAAAAATTTCATGTGAATGTTTGGGATAGTAGATACATTGTAATAATATTCTCAAACTTCTACATTTTTGTATATAGTATAAATATATAACTTGGTCGGTCAAGAAAGACTCTTTTAAAAATTAGAGTTTTAATTTAGATGCATTACTCATTAAACAGCTATAAGTGGGACGTTTGGTATAAGATTGCAATTAAATGATTGGCTGAATAAGATTGTTGAAATATGATTGGGAAAAAGTGTAAGTCTAGAAAGTAAACATTACCTTGTGTTGTTAATACTAGGGAATATTGTGATTTAATGGTGAGAATATTAAATTACTTTGTTTGTTTGGTGAAATGTGAAAATGAATGATATAAAGATAATTGTCAATTTCTAGTTTTACCCTTAAATTAGATTATGTTTATGTACGATTTATTAACTAATTTATTTTTCCTTCATGATTTAATTGTTAATTTATTTCTTTAGTAAAATATTTTTTTATTTTTAAATATATTTTATTTTAATCATTTTTTATTTGCATGTTTTCTATTTTTTATTTATTTTTCTAATGGCTAAATTGTAACTTTATTTTTTGCTTGGCCGTTTTTTTCCAGAAACTCGTCTGGTTGAGCCATATAAACGCGCTCATCAAGATTGCCATTCAAAAAAGTAGTCTTGTTGCCCATTTGCTAAATTTCGTAATTAAGGGCAGCAACAATGGACAAAATAATTCGAATGGATTTAAGCATGGCCACCGGCGAGAAGGTATTTTCATAGTTTATTCCATCCTTTTGGATATAGCCCTGGCTACTAGCCTAGCTTTGAATGTCTCTTCATTCCCATCCGGACCATTTTTCTTCTTATAGATCTATTTGCATCCTACGGGTTTTACCCCTTCAGAACTAAAAATAGTTAAAAATAAAATAAAAAATAAAGAAAAAATGTTGAGAAAAAAACTAACGACACATCACCTTTCTTCCTTTCAAACCCACCACATCACCTCTGTAGAATCCATTGCCAAAAAACCACCAACACAATCTCCAGATAATAGAAGTGAAGAATCACTTTGACCTTTACTTATTCACCTCTAGAGCAAATGGTGCAATCCTCAAGGACCAACCTCACATTGAAGGCCAAGCGGGTAACAGAATCTCTCTATTAAAGAAATCTTTTCATTCCTTATTCAAAATTTTGGCCACCCCTTTCATTTACATCTTTCCTTCTTTTAAAGGATTACATGAGCTATAACTCCGGAAACAAACTAGGAAATGGTTGCTAATATAGCAACTAAATCTTATGGAAATAAATCAAGAAAGAATTCATCTTAGCAAAAATAGTTTGAAATAAAAGATAGGAATGGATAAACAAAATTACGTCCTTATCTCCCACGATTTAAGGAGTCGTTTCCGCCTGCGAGTCGTGTTCTTTATTTGCATCAATTTTTGGCCACTCAGAAGAGCTTGACTCCGGCAAGTTTTGAAGAACATAGGCAGCAAATAAATCTGGGTGAAGTCGATTGAGTTCTGATGCTTGTAGCCAAACGGAATCAGACTGGGGGCGATGTTTCCATTGTACTAAAAATTTATAGTAACCTCTGCGCCTTGTAGTAACAAACTGGTGATCTAGTATCGATGCAATTTCATCTCGTGGGGCTATATGCTTTGGAATACGAATAACTGCATCTTGTTGGTTAAATAGGTCTGAGGTTACTGGTGCTGGTTCCTCCGAAGCAGGAAATTGAGTGAGATCTTCAATGTTGAAAACACGACTGATTCCGTAGTCAGCGGGTAACTCAATGACGTAGGCATTAGAACCCAGCTTCTTAAGAACCTTAAAGGGTCCTGCCCGCCGAGCATGTAGCTTGTTGAAACTCCCAGGAGGAAAACGTTCGGGCTTTAATCGTATAAGAACCATGTCACCAACCTGAAACTGTCTGTCCTTTCGTCTGGTATTTGCAGTGGCAGAATATGCTTCAGTACTGAGGGACAGACGCTGCTTGACCTCATCATGGATATCCTTCATGTAACTAGAGAAATCCAGCGCTGCTTCACTAGGTCTAGAAGGCAAAGTCAGTGAATGGAGATCTAGTGGGGTGTTGGGGTGAAATCCGTAAACCACCGCAAATGGTGTGCAACCAGTAGAGCGATTGACAGAATTATTGAATGCAAACTTAGCTTGCGGTAAAACGAGATCCTAGCTCGCTGCATGATTTACTACTAAACACCTTAATAAATTACCCAAACTTTGATTGGTCACTTCGGTTTGACCATCGGTTTGAGGATGGAATGCCTGGAGAACAATAGCTTTATCCCCATCTTTGCCCACAAAGTCTTCCAAAAATAACTCATGAACTTAACATCCCGATCGGACACAATGGTATGGAACACCATGCAATCGAACTACTTCTTGGAAAAATAGAGCTGCTATTTTGGAATCATCGTAGGTCTTGTGGCAAGGAATGAAATGAGCTATCTTTGAAAAGCGATCCACCACCATCATTATGGAGTCATGCTGCCATAGGGTCTTGGGTAATCCAAGCACAAAATCTATACTAAGGTGCAGCCAAGGTCTATCTGGAATGGGGAGTGAGGTATAGAGGCCTGCTTGATATTTGGTTCCTTTGTTTATTTGACAAACTCGACAACGAGCCACAATTTTATGGACATTGCGACGTAGTCGAGGCCAGAAAAACCTGTCATAAACCATAGAGAATGGTTTATCCACACCAAAATGCCCAACTAAACCCCCTCCATGAAGTTCTGAAATAACAAATTCTCTAAAGGAACGGCATGGAATACATAGCCGATTGCCGTGGAAAAGAAATCCATCTTTGACTGAGAATTCAGTCTTAGCTGCCTTCACGTTTTCCGTGAGCTGGTGCCAAATAACGCTGAAGTCTGCATCTGTCTGAAATTGCTGCTTCATACTATCAAACTCAAGAGTAGTAACTGACGATATCATCAGTAGGTGGGGCCGCCTGCTCAAGGCTTCGGCTACTTTATTTTCAGTTCCCGACTTATGCTTGATAATGAAGTCGAATTGCTGTAGAAAATCCATCCATCGAGCATGTTGTGCATTCAGTTTACCTTGAGCATTTAAATGTTTTAACGAATCGTGATCTATATAGAGGATGAACTCTCTGTAAATCAAGTAAGGACGCCAATGTTTGAGAGTTTGAACTAAAGCATAAAATTCTATATCATATACCGTATAGTGCCGACATGCCTCATTGAGTTTCTCACTGTAGAAGGTGATAGCATGTCCTTCTTGGCTAAGAAATCCTCCCACACCTACATGGGATGCGTCACAAGAAACTTCAAATATCTTGGAAAAATCAAGGAGCTTCAAAACAGGAGCTTCTCCCATTTTGGTCTTGATTGCATTGAAAGCATGCTTGGCAGATGCAGTCCACAATTTTTTTTTTATTTCAAGCACTCTGTGATGGGGGCCATGATGGTACTGAAGTTCCGTATAAAATTCCGATAGAATGTCGCCAGCCCATGAAAGTTGCGCACTTCAAAGAAATTGCGAGGAGCTGGCCAACTTTTAATTGCTTGAACCTTGGCAGGATCGGCTTCTACGCGTTGGTCTGAAATAATAAACCCCTAGAAGTTCACCCGTTTCTTCATAAAAGAACACTTGCCACGATTTACAATAAGTTGTTGTCTCTTAATGTCTCCAAGACTTGCTGCACATGGTCTAAATGATCCTCCAAACACTGGCTAAATATCAAAATGTCATCAAAATAGACAACTACGAATTTGCCCAAGAAAGGTTTCAGCACTTACGTCATGACGCGCATAAATGTGCTTGGCACGTTGATTAGTCCGAAAGGCATGACCAACCACTCAAGTAGACCATCTTTTGTTTTGAAAGCCGCCTTCCACTCATCTCCGGGAAGGATTTGAATTTGGTGATACCCGCTACGAAGATCAATTTTTGT
>QANY01003589.1:9276-36845 GCA_003255025.1 Datisca glomerata
GGCTGGCCAACTTAAAGAAGCTGTAGAGCTCATTCTCTTATATGTGTTGTCCAAGTCTCTTTGGGAAACCACAAGCAAAGGTTGGCCCTTGAAGCAGTTTAAGCAAAAGGAGGAGCTTTTATTAAAGGCCAAGTCATTTGCAAAACAGTACTCGGATGTCTTCTATGACTTCGTTTGTACAGAGGCAAGTATACTATCTGATGGACAGAATAGCTTGTTTGATATGATAAAACAGTTGAAAACTTCTCGGAAATATGAAAGCACCACAGGTGAAATATTATCTGCTCGAAAAGTCCTTGATGCTCACCTAAGCACAAATACTTTGGTGTATGGCTGGGAAGATGAACTTGTGAGTGATCCGAGGACTCATTCAGAGGACAAAATTTCTCAGAACCAGTTCTCAATTCAAACAATTGTTCACTTTTGGAATTTCTGGAAGGAGAATATTGTGCAGCTAACTCAATATCTTGAGCGTCTAGGCATTGAAAATGTTGATGATCTTAAGATTTATGAGAAACTCTGTTTGAACTACTTAGGTGCGCAGAAGAAGTTTGGTTGCGAGAATACTTACCAGTTGCTGATTGGGTGAAGCATATTGATACTGCGTCTCTTGAAATGAATGGAAAGCTAGTTAGCATCAACACTTGATCGTTTGCTATTGCTGCAAGGAATTATTGGTCTACAGAGTTACTTTCTGTCGGAATGAAAGTGCTGGAACATTTAAGTTCCCTCCACGCGTTCTCAGTAAATAATTCTGTGTCTTTGTTCCATCAAAGCTTAGCTAGTATTTATATATTTGAGGTGGCAAACTTCCTGAGGGGATTCAACTTCTCTACATCGTCTCTATCAGATCAGAGACTTTCATGGTACCTTGAATCATCGTCTAAATGTTACTTTGATAATGTATTTGGTCTAAATTGGATTAAGCCAATAACACTAAATATGACTGCTTTAAGAGAAAAACGGCTCTCTAAGTTGGTGCTTGAAGAAGTCATCTCCAGAGCTATCAATTCAGATAATGAGTTGACAAATGGAGAGATTGGAAAGGTAGTGATGGTGATTTTCGGTACAGGGAGTCTTCCTGATAGAGTGTTCAAATTGATCATGGAAAGATTACACGCAAATCTTCCCTTGGAGGCCGTAATTGATGAATTCCATAGACATGTGATCATCACTTCTCAACTCAAAGAAGGTTCAATGGTGAGAGAAGGTATGCTCATCTCCCGGCTACATGAGGCTGTAGAAGTTACATATCATGCTAGCTGGAAGAAAAAGCTCGATTATATGTCACCTAGCTCGTTCTTGTATATTATCGAGCGTCATTTGTTTCTATGTCTCTTTCCCAAGGATGTTTCTATGTCACTAGATCTTCATTCATCGAGTGGCTCATATGCGAGGATTATTCCATCAGACCACAGCAAAGTACGGCGGAAGAGGACAAAATATCTTTTGGAAACTCCTATGATTTTTTGGCCGATGTGGTTGGCCAGTTTATGTCTAACAATTGTCATGCTAGGGAATGGATTAAAAGATTCACATCAAACTCAAAGGAGTATTATCCTCTGTTTCTGTTGAGACTTGTCATCCTGATGTGCCTCCTTTGTGTCAACAGGGGAAAGTATTACAAGATGCTCTATGATTTACTTGGTCGACCTGATATAACCACACGACTGCCGAGATCGTTCGATGATATCAGGAAGAGAAAGACAAAGAAAAATCATCAAATTCTCCATTCTCTATCAAAAGAACTTCGGAATATTAAGAATCCTCTTGTGAAAGCTCTGCAGATTCGTGCCAGAAGCTTTTACCTACAGGAGCCATTGTGATTAGCTTGAAAGCATTCTGAATAAAGCAGATACATTGAAAGTCCTCTTTCCAGAAAATGGGATACTTCCTGAAGAAGTTAAGACTAATGATGATCCGGGAGAAACATCTGAGTCCCTTAAGTTACCGAAAGTTATGCATGAGAGACATGTGAAGATGAATAAAGCTAATGCCTCAAAAATGAAGGTAACGACATCTTCATTCTTGCATTAAATGCCCGCTGCTGCAAAATTTGACTTGAAAACATTTTTTTTCTTGTTCCTATTCCTTTGTTTTCGGATGAAGTTGGATGGAGATGCTTCAATTACCCCGTCTTTCCCGTACAGCTCCTTTGACATTAAAAATGAGAAACTCTTAGAGGAAATAAAAGGCATTATTGATGAATTAGATAAGCTTTCACTGAATATGAGGTCAGTTTCTCTACAGCAATGCTAATTCGCTCATGTTCAAAATTTCGAATTCAAAAATTTCTGCCTGATTAGTTTCTTACCAAAACAATAGAAGAGATTACCGCGTTATTATATCCTGCCTATTAAATGCTGGTCTAGAATGAGGTATACATACAGTTATTGTAATAAAAACAGTACTGGTAACTATCATTACCATCCGTCCTGCATTGATCCAAGGCTCACGGACAAAATCTCAACAATCAAAAAGCTTTCGGCACAGTTGCAGCTTAGAAGACCAAATGATGTAAATGAGGTCAATGAAATTTGTCAGACCACCATACCATTTGGATCCAAGCAAAAAGAGAGACGGAAACAACAAGGACAAGGAGAAGGACTACTACTGGGAAGAATAAGATTTTAAAATCTGTACGAAGCCCAATTGTTTGGGAAGTGAAATCAACATCGGGTAAGAAGCCAGCTGCAAAAGGGGGAAGATGGAGGTAAGTGGCATTTCTTTATAGAACAGTGATAGAAATTGTGCCACAATACTATCGAAGCACTTAGTATCTGGGAAATATAACAAGAAAAAACAAGTAGTGCTGTTGTATATTTTGTGCTTTCAATTGACAGATTGGGTAATGCATAATGTCACTGTGTCTTTCTTGAGCGTATCTGATAAATATGTATACTGTTTAATCTACTTGTGCCCCCGCCCCCTACTTTTGACATCATTACGTTCTTCCTATGTTTTTCTTGTTACACTTTTGCTCTCTTCAGTCTTTGTTTCCTTTTCCGTGCATTTCTTTTACATTGACGCCCTCTCATGCTGGACTTCAACTTTTTGAGCAAAATTACAAGAAACCAAATAGCAAAGAGAGATTGTTTTTGGAAGCAAGATGGGAGAAAAGGCATGCCTGCTAAATGTTGCAAGTAGGTAGGGATGTAAAAAAGGCCCGAAGAACCCGGAGCCTGATAAGCCCGCCCGAGACCGGCCCGATCATGGTCTGTTCCGGACCCGAAGACTAGGCCCGAGACCATACCAATTACAACCGGGCCGGGCTTAGAATATGAAAAATTTGGGCCTAATAGGCCAGATCTAAAGACTGGAACCGAGGCAGAAAATGGGTGATCATCAAGAATAAGTCCTTTTTAAGAAAAAAAAATAAAAAATAGCTAATGATGTAATAAAAATAAAAAATAACTATTCAAATTTAAAAAATAAAAAATTCACGCAAAAAATCGTCCCCACACACAGCAAAGTTTTGTATTTATGCTTATAAAGTTTATATAATATATATTGCAAAAATTACACATTTATATAAAATATATATTGTAGATATTATATAAACTGATGAAATCTGGGCACTGATGCGCACGTACCATACTCTCTCTGCATGAGAGTTTGTTTTTCTTGAAAATCGTGGAAGTTATTTTTGATATTATTTTATATTTGTGAGCATTTTAATGATTTTTTTTCAAAAGTTGACTATTTATTAAGATTATTGAACGAAAAATAGGAAAATTGTAACATCTAACCACTTTTAAAGCCCCCTGATAGATAAATGTCACAGTTTTGTATATTTTGTAAAAATAACAATTTCTTTAGTTTTATTTAATCTAACCGTTTTCTATGACCATTTTACCCTTTTCTTATTGAGCCCACTCTTTAAAATTTCCTTAACATCCGGTGTTTGACCAATGTTTTAGCTGTTTTTGGCACAGTTAATAATCTTTTTAGGCGGTTAGTGATTGCTTCATTAAATTTTCTTATTTGTAAGATGGTTACTGAATAAGTTTCTTTATAATTATTTTTTAGATGGTGATTAAAGTGATGGAATCTAGCAGATTTTGCTAATTTTCGATCACATTGTTGATACAATTTTTTAGGTTGAATTTAAATAGAATGTTAGTAATATCAAATAAATTTGAGGCGGTTTCGATTTGTATTGGTAGTTAATTGTCAATTCTTAGTTGCTGTACGTTTAGAAGGTTTTCATTTCACGTTGCAAGTAATTGGAATTACTTCACTTATTTCCTTATTTTTTAATGTTTAAAAATAACTGTAATTCATTTTAAATTTCTACATTTCTATTTTTTGAGCCTTTATCCTCTTAATGGAGGGTACTTAAGGTATATAGATATATGTCAATTGCTCCCCCAAAAAGTATGATAATCTTTTAGGTCAACAGGTTAATTGGGAGAAGTATTTCATTTATTTTGGTCAGATTATCTCTACAAGAAGACAATAATCTCTTTTGTCTTTAATTGGATGCGCATGGACTCTCTCATTTATTTATTTGGGTTACCTCTTTTTGTTGGTTCTCCTAAAGTCTATCACCTTCAAAGTATTGTTGATCATATTATGGCCAAGATGTATTCTCGGATGGGAAAGACTTTATCTCTTGCTGGTCATGTTTGTTTGGTCAACTCAATGATTCACTCAATGTTCCTTCATTCTTCAATGGTTTATATATGGCCCGTGGGTTTATTCAAAAAGTTAATTAGACCCTTCGTTACTTTATTTAGACGGGTTTGGTGGATCAATGAAAATCTATGACTGTGGTTTGGGATAATTGTTGTCATCCAACTTTTCTTAGAGGTCTTGGTATTAAAAACTTGAGTAATATGAATCGTACCTTGTTAATAAAGCTCACATGGAGGCTTATAACTTCAGATCTTTTTGTTTCTTTGTTTCTTCGTTCAAAATACATCTCTCTTGACTCGGGGACGACGATATTATATTTCTTCATCCGGTTGGTCAACTTTTCATTCTGATTACTTCATTCTTCTTTTTGAATGCAAATGGATTATTGGTACGCACTGACGATTAAAAATTTGGCAAGCTAATTGGTTGTACAACTTGTTGATTGATATTCTACAAATACCTACAGAGGGATGTAATTTAAATATGCTTGTTTCTGATTTACTTACTTCTAATGGTGTTGGCATCTTCCTGTCAAATTCTGTAATAAACTTCTGGTTGTGGCTCAACTCATTTCAACTACTGTGATGGCTGTAGATATTCCGAAGACTCTAGTTTAGATGCCCTCTTCCTGGGGCAACGACGTTGCTACTAAATGGGCTTATCTTCATTTTGTTGATCTCTAGGAAAAGACTTTTTGGGCTCCTTTAATATTTGATCTTCATATATACATTCCTCTATTTCAACCGTTATTTGGCGGACTCTTCTCAATAGGTTACGTACCATGTATCTCATTCAAGCCACATAGATCACATTGGCGTCACGTTGTTCTTTATGTAAACTGGATGTAAAGTCGCTCGACCATGTTTTTCTTTGTTGCCCTTATGCTTATGTAATTTGGGCTAGTCTTTTTGTTAAATTTTGGAGATAGTTGTATATCTCTTCTAATTTTATTAACATTTTTAGAAAGATTGTTTCTTTCTCCATGAGTGATCAACTTTTTAACACTTGGAGAGCTGTTATTGTGGCGGGTGTCTCTCTTAATTGGCATGCCCATAATAGATCTATATTTGAAGATGATTTCATACCGATCGATCGATCTTTATCTTTTGTTTGGATGGCTATGCGTGATGCTAATAGAAATTAATTCCTCCAAAGGCTCCAAAGATTTTTCCTGTTCATTGGCTTCCACCTCCTCTGGGTTGTATCAAGGAGAATATTGATGGTACGACTCTTGGATGTCTAGGTCGTGCTAGCTGTGGCGGGGTTTTCTGTACATATCGTGGGTTTTTAAAGGTGATTTTATCTTCCCTTTAGTTTCAGTATTAGTTTTTGAGGCTGAGTTATGTGCTGTTATTCAAGTAATAAATTACGCTTATTAGAAAAATTTAACTTCTCTTTGGTTAGAGAGTGGCTTGACATACGTTGTTTCTTTCCTTATTTCTCGTTCACTTGAGGTTACTTGGTCTATTAAGGGTGCTTGGTCTCGATGTTTGCATCTTATCTCATGTATGAATTTTCATGTTTCTCATATCTTCAAAGAAGGTACTGAGTTACAGTTCTTCTTTCCAAGCTTGCTACCACAGCTAATGATTAGATATTTTGAGCTTCCTACATCTTATCCATAGATACTTTGATGGGTCATGGTACTTATAAATTTAAATAGTATTATGGCTAGCATTCTTTTGCCTTTTTTGGGTTATGCGCTGTTAAGGGTGCTTGGTTAGAGAGTGGCTTGACATACGTTGTTTCTCTCCTCCTTATTTCTCGTTCACTTGAGGTTCCTTGGTCTATTTAGGGTGTTTGGTCTTGATGTTTGCATCTTATCTCATGTATGAATTTTCATGTTTCTTATATGAATTTTCATGTTTCTCATATTTTTCGAGAAGGTACTGAGTTAAAGATCTTCTTTCCAATCTTACTGTCACAGCTAATGATAAGATATTTTGAGCTTCCTGCATCTTATCCATAGATACATCGATGATTTGATGGGTCATGGTACTTATAAATTTAAATAGTATTAATAAAAAAATTTCATTTCTATCATAATTTGAATTGTATCGTATGTCAAAAAAGAATTTATAAATGAATATATATCTTGATTAATCTTCTCGTCCAAGCTAGAAATCATTTTTAATGACTTATAATTGGCAGATTTTCCTCCTATAAAAAATGTCCACCTAAATAAGATAAGAAAAGGAACTTTCAAAATGAAAAGTGAGATTATATCTAGTAATAATGATTTCAAGAAATAATAGTAATAGTTCAGACAATTACAAAATGAATTGCAAAACTTAATTAACTAATTTCATAATTTCAACGACTCATTAATTTTAAATAAATAGTTGACTATTTGATCTTCTATACTTATAAAATCTAATTTAGAAGAGAATTCAAGATTATTCTAGAATATAGAGAATTTTCCCAATGAGGTTTTTGTTAGAAAAGTTTTTTTAACGAGGCTACAAGGGGGTTGTACATTTGTCCCTTCTCTTTATGTTGCTTTATTTTGCTATTTATTTAGATTTTTACTAGTTGGGTCACTGATTGTGGTGTTCCTTCCCGTTTTAAAGTCTTGTTTGTTTCTTTTTCTTGATTTTTTATTTAATAAAATTTTTCTAACTGCTAGTCTTTCTAGTAGTCATCTTTTTTATATAGAGAAGTGAGGATGTCGGGATATTTAGACAAATTTTTCCCTCCTACTTAATTCAATTCTAAATCTTATATATATGGTGTGTGCATGCGTGTGTGCGCGCGCACGCGTGCATGCATGTGAGTGCGCGCGCACGTGTTGTGTGTGTGTAAAGTTAGGTGTGTAGAACTCATAATGTGTCATGTGTCCATACTCAACTTTGACAAGTGTCCAAATAAGAAATATTAATTAGCAACTATTGTGCTAAAATGTTACTAGTTATCGAAATCTATTTATGTAATACAAGTAATAATTTGATATGTTGATTAGAATGAATGGATAATAGTAGAACTTGTACTTAATACTTTCATTCCTTTGTCATTTCGTATTCTAATATCATTGAAAGTTTGTGTACTTTGAGGTTGATGAGTTTTAGATTTATAGGTGAAATAACAGCTATGTAAACTGAATAATTGTTATTGTTGATGATAAAATTTTTTGTAATTTGTTTCGATAACAATCTAATTAGTAAGTTTTCTTTTGTACACTGAGTTTCATATCAAATAAATTGATACTTATAATTGTAATAATTGAGTTAAAATATAACATTGAGAATCTAATATTCTAGGGCTGGGCTTGGGCTGAGATTTAGCCTCTAGGACCAACCTGCAGGCCAGGCTAAAAAATTGTCCCTTTGGACTGGCTTGACAAGCTCACTTTTATGTCTATTTGGTTACAAATTTTGCATTGGCCATTACTATTATCACTCCTATTTTAGTCTTCCCTTATCCCTTAAACATATACCTTATTTTTTACCCTTTTTTCATCGAACTTATACTTTCTATATGTAAAGGAAAAAAATCATGATTTGGAGATTTGGTCTTGAATTTTCTACATGAAAATAGAAAAATAAAGAGTAAATAGAATGGAGTAATAAACACCATGATTTACGTGAAAAAATCTTGATGGAAAAAATCACGGGAAGCTTTTGATAGTATTTTCATTATGGAGAAAATGTTTACAAAACTAAAGCAAGCTACATATAGTACTTGTTTCTTGTGTGTGTTTCGAGTCCCTTTAAAATTATATTTTACCTCTATTTATAGGCTTTCAATCAGTTAGATAGAATCTAATGTAACTTATTTTATTCTAACTGAAAATAAGATCTTTAGAATATTTCAATGAGATTTAGGTTATCAACATCAACAACTAAATAAATTAATCTTAACAATCTGATCAATCTAATGATCTTGATCGACTTCCTTGGATTTCCACGTTGGCAAGTCATGTACTTTTGTTTCATTGGTCTCCTCTTCCAATTTTTGGTGACATGGCATATTGAAGAATTTATGCCCGTTCTTTCGCCCCTATTGTATTCGACCTTAATGAAACATCCATATATAATATTTTGTTATGGGATTAATATCTTCCCGTTCTGAGATATACTAACGTGCAATGTTGTTGCTGTGGTCATACATAGCCGGGCTAAATCTTAGCTTCAGTTGTGACAGATAAGCCATTTTATAGATGAGCTTTATCTATTATCTAATCGTTGGTTTTGTCTGTTTCATATCCAGAGTTTTGAAGTTATGGATGAAATTCCATTCACGGCTTTCTCCTTTTCATTTTTGTATTTTATGTTCTTTTTATACCCAATCCGTCAGCCTGCGTATCGTTCAGAAATCAACATACTACCGTGGGTGTTTCCGTTTTGTGAGCCGCTTTAGCTTGGTATTGAGAGGACTTGATTGAGCATTTCCATTGTGTCTTTTTTGCAAGCTTGCTGCTCACGTCACAACCTCTATGAGTAACCATTTTGGTTGCCCATTATGTTATTTTAAATGACTGAGTGTTGTTCTGTAATTGTTTCAAACCGGGTGAGACCCCTATTCTTATAGAAGTTTTTCATCTTAAGATTTCTGAGATGACGATGCTTGTTTCGTTCCTCGACCATACGAACTTATAGTTTCAAAGAATGCAACATTCCTTGGTTCTATGATTGTATTAACATGCATGTGTGGGACCATAGATCTTATACGTAAGGAATCGATATGGACTACTGTTATTAGCATAACCAATTAGCACACAGTCAGTGATTTTGGGCCCTATCTTTACCTTTTTATTTTTACGAAAGGCCATATTTGCCAAAAAATACCCCAGACTTTGCAGTACTTATAGGTAGATTTTTTATGCTCAGCAACACTAAACGATTGAGGTGAGTAGCGAGCAATTGTTTTTGTGAATAATTTCATGTTCTGAACAAAATTGTTCAAAAGGAGAATCATATTTCACTACCTCTGTCACTTATTAGCAGCTCTATCTTTTTGCTAGGTTGATTCTCAACCTCATTTTTGTAGTGTCCAAACACATCTTAGAAAATACATAAACAATATCTAGTGCAGTCATCTATAAATGTGAGGGAATAATTTTTACTATCTCTAGTTTGCACAAACTTTAGATGACAAACTTCAAACTGAATAAACTCTATATGTTTGGTACATCTTTTTGTTGGATCGGGTTTTAAAATTTGAGGAAAAATCAATGAACCACGAACGGTTCATGGGCGAAAAATAAAATTTTTTCATATCAACCATTTAATCATATTAAATATTAAAATCATACTTATGATTATGCATACTTAGTTAAACATATTTAATAGAGGTAAAAATGATTTATAGCTTATGTTGTATTTGGGAATTTCTAACTTGGCGGAATCCTATTGACTGTCTTGTGTTCTTTATTATTCGTAGAACTCGAATCACCCTTCATACCAAGAACCACTCGTAAGATTCAGAAGTATATCTCAATCGGATGTTAATCAGAAATTGAGTGTGGGCTCTTAAAACTACTAGAGAAGAAAAATCAGATTTTTTTCTTCTATTCTATGTATTTCGGCGGCAACTAGGAGGAGGAAGAGAAACTATGTTTTCTATGCTCTGTATAATCACAAACTGTGTTAGGGTTAGAGATGCAACCCCATTTCCATCCCTTATATAATAATTATAAAATTTACACATATGCCCCTATATGTTAAAGTACCAAAAATTCACCCCCTAATATTTTACTATTGCCGAAACTTGCATATCTCCCTAGAGTAAATGTTGTGTCTAAATTCGTTAATCTGAATTGATAAATTAAATTGATCTCCATCAACTAATTAATTTTATTATTTACTAATTATCTGATAATTAAAAAATAATCAATTAATTAATCTGAACATTAGTTACTTGCTCTTCATTAATTAAGTGACAACACCCATCATATATGGCTTCGGGAAATATATCTTGGTCCAAATACGTTTTTGGTCCAACTGGTGTTGTTTTTCATTCCTGTCCTTATGAGTTACTCTCGAGACCGAATGGACCCATATGAAGAAAGCTATAGGACTCAAATACTCGACGAATTTATCTCCATAAATTCCTGATCTATTTAATCCTAACATCATACAGTTCACCATGTCTTATTCAATGATTCATTTTATCAAATACTTGGCCAAGTTAATTTATTCACACACCCATCAATAAAGCATTAGGTGATATTGTTGCATTTGCAATCTCGCCATGAATTTCTATAGCTGTGAATCACGCAACTCCAACATAGTTGAATCACGATCTCAAAAGTTGAGGTATTGTCCGGCAATTTGAACTCACTCCTTTGGCATATCAAAGATTGTAACTAACTAACAATTAGATTTAGAGCTAGATAAACAGTTTTGCTCTAAACTAATTGGTTACTGCTATATCCAACATGTTCCACAGCATGTCTAACTGACATTCTTTGGTTTAACCTAACAGTTGTAATTGGATTCAATTGTTCAGTCGAGTTTGTCTGAAGACTCATCTGTCTTTACTCTTCATATGTTGACAATAGTTTTAGGACTTGAGTAAATTATAAGCACACTTTAATTAATAGAAAAACTTTCATTCATTCATTAAATTCAGTAATATAAAATATCTGAGAAATAATGAAATACTCATAAATAATTATTATATCATACTTTATGGATATAATTCTAACACTTTTGACATAATGTAAAGATGTTCTTGTCGTCATTGATTCCACATAAGTCTAATACCTATGGTTGGCATCAATTTTAAGACTAGGTAAAATATTAAAATTTAGCATGCCATAAATTTCACGTCATAATCTAGCATGCCATAAATTAAAATTCAAGCATGTAAGCAAAATAACCTTTATTATTATAAATAGCAGATTGTCGTACAAGAGACATTACGTTCATCATAAAAAAACCCTTCACATAAATAAACATTTCCCACGTACATATTATTTTTTGTAATTACAAACTTATCGGAGACAAACTCCAATTAAAGCCAATTTTTCTATGTAACGATCTAGACACTAGATTCTTGTGAATGTTAGGACATGAAGCATATCGAGGGTAAGATTTTTGCTTGATGTCATTTTCAATACAACTTTTCCTTTTCCTTCAACCTTCACAACGGAAGAGTTTTTCATAATTGTTCTCCATTTCTCACACGTGTATAAGTAGAGAACACTTCTTTGTTTGAACAAATTTGGGAGTAGCTCCAGTGTCCACCAACCATTCCTTAAGGTTCCTGCTCAACTATATTAGAGACAATGGGACAAGATTCAATTCTTCAACTTCATTAGAAAGCTTATCAATTTCAATTACATTAGCTTTGATTGTTCTTGTTTTGAAATTCTTTGGCTTTTGAGAATCCTTGGAGAGATGTCCTTGCATACCGTAACTGTAGCATTTAACTTTAGAACTTCTTAGCACTATTATGTCCTTTACTTGGATCATAACTAGTATGTTTCCTCTTCTTATTGGTCTTTGTATCTCTTTCCAAGATGTTAGCGTTAGAAATCATAAGATGACTACCATTTTTTTCTAATTGGATCCTCTTATAATGTTCATTACTTAAACGAACTATAAGCTCTTCAAATGTCTTCTCTTTGTGTTTATGCTTGAGAGAGAGCTCAAAATCTTTCCAACAATGAGGTAATTTTTTAATAATCGCAACTACTTGGAAAGATTCAGTGAGTGACATACTCTCAACATGAATATCATGAAGAATAACTTGAAGTTCTTGTAGTTGTTGAAATATAATAGTTTTGAATCAAACATCTTATATTCCAAAAATCTATTGACTATGAATTTCATCATATATGCATCTTTGATCTTATGTTTCTTGTTTAAAGAAACACATAGACCTTTTCACACTATATCAAGCAATATATATTATACAATGTATCATCAAAATATATTACACAGTATATATTATACAATATATATTACACAGAAAACTGACATGTTTTCATGCATCTAAAGCAACCACTCTCTTTATAAGTTTCTCCTACAAATAAAACAAACGTTTATTCTTCAAGAAACTTAGCCATATTAACCACGAGGTGTAATACAAATGGTCACCATGGGCATAGGAGTTTGCTCCCCCCAGGTTGCGGGTTCGAACCAGAGTCATATTATCTCGTGACCATCGACCTGGATATTTATCTTTTGATTTAACCGTGATGTGCTTGCAGGAAAACTGCTAGCTGAGGCTCCGAGATTAGTCAGAGATCTACGTTTCAAAGACCCGATACTAATAAAAAAAAACTTAGCCATACTCAACGTCGTTAGATAGAAGTAAATTTTCTTGGTTTGTAAAAATCATAAATCTACATAATTTCTGAAAAAATTCCTTCGTCCCATTCTACTTCCTCTTTCTCTTTTGATAGCTACTCGTATTACTTGTATAGACTTTGTTGTTAATGAAGTCGCTGTTCACTGTTATAAAGAAAAGCACAATCCAACAAATTCATGATATCTCTTTAAGTGAATTTGACTCCTCTATGTACGGTGCTTAAGGCTGTTAAGAAATTTTCCAGGATAAAAGAAACTTTATTTTTGTAGAAGAGGCATAAAACTCGCACAAAAACCGACCAGCAACGGGCTGATAAGTATTGGGTCACTGGGCAAAAGGCTTCAAATTCTTCTCAATTCTTAGAAGGAAAATTATTATTTTAAATTTTCTACAGAAACTTGGTTTATCTATCATTTTCAAATAGTAATTTAGCTAATTATTGTGGATAATTATTAATGAATTCTAATTAATCAAACTATTTTTGAAGTTATTTTAAGTTAAATTAGTTGAGTCATATTTTAGAACGTCTTTTTTTTTTCATACTTTTAACTCTAAAGATAAATCTAATGATCAAATTAGGTCTTGGAGTAAAAAGTTAAGTAAACTTTCCGGGTCCTTAAAAGTAAAAGCCTCTAGGCTAATTTATTCAACTTTTCTGGACACATAATTATTCTGAATAATTTTTAATGAATTCTAATTAATCAAACTAGATTTAAAGTTATTTTAAGTTAAATTAGTTGGAGTCATATTTATAGAAGTTTTTTCCATACTTTTATTTCTAAATATAAATCTAATGATCAATATTTGGTTTTGGAGTAAAAAGTTGAAAAGTAATCTTTCAGGCTCGTTTAAAGTAAAGGCCCTAGGCCAAAACCTGAATAGTCTTAGGCTTAGGCTGGCCTTGGAACCAATAAACTAACTTATATCGTCTAATCTAACCGAATTTAAAAGAATCACCACGCCCACGACATAGAAAATGTTTGGCCTAGTGCAAAGCATCGCATACTTGAGACTTCTTACGGCAGAGATATATGGAATATTTCTCATGTTTTCCTCTTCTTGAGGGGTCTTGGGAAACTGCTCATTGGAGAGGCTGACTCCATGTCTAAAAGGAAGAAATTATTTCTTGGAGAGGCTGACTCCATGTTTAAAAGGAAGAAATCATTTCTTAGAGTTTTGTATACTAAATCGATCTAACACCTTATCAATATAAGATGCTTGAGACAGTGTCAATTTTCTGTTCTTCCTATCTCGAAAGATCTGAATACCTAAGACAAACGCAGCTTCTCCAAGATCCTTCATATCAAATTGCTTTGCAAGCCAAATCTTGACATTAGATAATTTTCCTACATCATTCGCATTGAGTAGAATACCATCTACGTACATGACTAGAAAAATCACCTTCCCTTCGTGTATCAGCTTATACACACAAGGCTCATCCACTAACTGTCCAAAACAATAGTTCTTAATAGTTTCATCGAATCTAATATTACACGATCATGGCATTCCCATCCCGACCTCTTTTCTTCATATAGATCCATTTTCATCCTACGAGTTTTACCCCTTCAGGAGGACCTACAAGTTTTCAGACTCCATTCGAGTACATCGAATGTTGAGACATTCATGTCTTCTTGCCATAAGTTTGCTTCAAGACCAGCCATGACCTTTGAGTAGGAGACAGGTTCATCAAGGTCCTTATCTGAGACAATTGTCAAAGCTTCTCTACAGGACATATACCTCTTAGGTTGTCTCATAACCCCTCCAAATCTGCCGAGGCTCCATAGGCTTTAGTTCCTGTCGTGGTTCTTCCATTATTGAATCAGAAACAATTTCTGATTGGAGAATCGGTGTCCTCCTACTCAATAATTCCATTAGCACAATTGTGCTTCTCGACTGTACACTTTTAATGTAATCTTCTTCAAGAAAATGAGTATTCATGCTAACGAATATTTTTTGGTCAGTCATACGGTAGAAGATGTACCCCTTCCTTCCTTTAGGATATACTACAAACATGCATAATTCTGAATGACTGGTCAACTTGCCTGTCTTCAGTTTTAGAACATGTGCTGGGCACCCCCATATTTTGAAATGGTTAATAGACGAATTTCATCCATACGATCTTTCATATGGTGTACCAGGCACCGTCTTTGATGGAACTTGGTTTAAAATATATGCCACTGTTTCCAAGGCATATCCCCAGAAGGAACTTGGGAGGGATGAGTAACTCATCATAGATCAAACCATATCCATCATAGTTTGATTCCTTCTCTCTGACACACCATTTTGCTGTGGCGTAACAGGTGGTGTAAGATGAGAAAGAATACATTCTTCCTTAAGAAAGTCTTCAAACTCTCCTAGAAAGTACTCTCCACCACGATCAGATCGTAGTGTTTTGATTTATTTTTCTAATTGCTTTTCAACCAAGTCCTTATACTCTTTGAACTTTTCAAAAGTTTCAGACTTTTGATACATTAGATAAACATGACAAAAATATGAGTAGTCATTAGTAAAGGTTACAAAGTATTCATAACCTCCTTTGCTTGGAAATTCAATGGCCCACATACATCACTATGTAGGAGTTCAAGGCATTGAGTGACTCTTTCACCTTTTGCTGAAAAAGTTCTCTTGGTCATTTTGCCTTCAATACAGGATTCATATGTGGGTAGTGATCGTACACTTAAAGTTTACAAATGACCATCCTTCACAACTCTTTTAATCCTGTCCAGGCTTATATGCCCAAGACGTAAGTACCACAAATAGGTTAGATCGGTTGAGTCATACTTCAACCTTTTACTATCCTTTTGTGAATCATTATTCACTTGAGTGTCACATATCATTAGAACTATTGTTTTTACATGAAACCGTTTATTAAACATGCATGCAACAATATTTAGGCATTCATTTCTAAAAATACCAATATCTTTATCAATGAATTTAAGATCAAATCCTTGCTCAATTAATGCATGAATAGAAATAAGATTCTTCTAAAAAATTAAGATATAATAAACATTACATAAAACTAGATAACGGTTATCAAGTTCCAATTGATACAGCCAATACTAGTGCTCTATTCCCCATACGGACGATGAGTCAACCAAGATATCTGCTAGAGATAATCCAGACAGTTGCGTATCCAATGGTTATCAACTCCACAGTGATGATAATTGTCTTACAACATGTCCACCTTGCACTGCCCTTACCATTTACAACTTTTGAGTTATGCTTCTTAGCCTTATTCATACCTCCTCTCGTGTTTCCTTTTGACGCCAGAGGTGGAAGGCTTACTTTCAGTAAAGTTTACCTCTCCAGTCTTCTTCTTGCCCTTTAGAAACAAAGTCTCAGCGGCTTGCAACTCCTTCATAATCTTAGAAAGCTAGTACCTCTTATTCATCAAATAATTAAGTTTGAAGTTCTCAAATATATCAAGTAGAGTCTCTAGGATCATATCCACCTGAGTCTCACCATCAACCTCAGCACCCATGATCTCCATCTCATTCAGATAACTAATGATCACCATCATATGTTCTCTCACAAGAATTTCAGGTTTTAACCTACAATTCATAAGGTTTCGCACAACTGCTTGTTTGGTTTAACAACCTTGATCTCCGAACATTTCAGTGATGTTCAACATCATATCAGCGGTGGTTTCCAAATTTTGATGTTATTGTTGCAACATATTGCTAGCAGAAGCCAAGATGTAATATCTGACTATCTCATCAGAACGTAGCCAAGAAGCATAAGCATCCATTTTCTCTTGAGTCAATTCAACAATAGGCTCAAGGGGATAAGGGGTAATGAGCACGAACTTGTGCTTTTCAATTATCAGTACGATATCAAGATTGTGTTTCCAATCACTGTAATTATCACCAGTTAATATTGTTCATGTTTAAGATACTCGAGAATGGGGATATTGACATGATTATCGAAAAGAATAAATAAAACGCTGTAAATAAATGCTCAATCGTTTAGAAAAGTATGATGCATGATGCAACTACTTAAATATTTAAAAATTTATTAAAAAATATTTCCTCCATGATGTTACGATAAAAAATGATAGCTTGTCTCATCGAGGGATAAAGTCCAAACTATCTCCTATCACATTGGGACTCTTCTCGTTTGGTTAACGCTAAGATGTCTCCATATCTAACTTAACCAATCACCAATGATTTTGTCACCTTATCCCCATTGACTAGCCCCTAAGTGGGGATTTCAATGTATTTCAGTCTAAGTGTTTAACTAACGCATCGACTCTTAAACGTTGCTATGGACTAACAGTCAATCTATGGAACGATCTTGCCCACCACTTCCTTTAGAAGTCTTCTCAAGCAAATCGATGACTCAAAGAGACACGACTCCAAAGTTTCTCCCATTGAAGAGAGGGCTGTTATGGGCGGTTCTAATTCCTCGTGGCATGATCAAGTTCACGTTAGACGACCATCCCTCTTAGTTTTTGAAATTTTTTGGATTTTTCGTTGTTTTTCAAAACATATCTTTTATTAATTTGAAAAACGTGATGAAACTTATAAATCCTTCATTAATTTTAAATCCCAATTTAAAATCATAACCATTATAAATTTCACATTGCAATTAAATTATAACCATTATAATTAATCTACAATGATGCATGTACATGCTACATGGTATTTTGGTATTGACATATCCCTAGTTCTATATGGCATATTATATGATGATGCGGGATAAAAATTAAATCATACATTTAAAATTAACCTCTCTATTAGCTCATTTCTAATTATAATCTAAAAAGAATAATAAATAAATTTATGAACTAATCTTCATGGCGTCTACAATTGTCTATTTGTCCTTCAAGTTGTCCCACCACTTTGTAACTCTTTACAAAAAAGTCCATTCCCATTATAAAATCAAATTTAAAATTTAAAATTCAAATCTCAAATTCAAAATTCAAAATTTAAATTCAAAATTCAAAATTCAAAATTTAAATTTTGATTAAAACCTTTTAATTAAGAAAAACTATTTTGTAATTAAATGATCTTATTAATTATCCTCCCCTAACAAAACAAAAGATAAAAAAATAAAATTGATAATTATCTTTTGAATTCAAAATTCAAAAGATAAAAAAATAAAATAGATAATTATCTTTGATATCAAAATCATCTTTAATCCGTTTAAAATTTAGAATTTAAAATTTAAAAGATAAAAAAATAGGATTAGGGTTATCGCGAAACATCACAGGGTTTCATAAACCCTAATTATTATCGCCTAGGGTTTCACAAACCCTAATCGCCATGCAGGGCACGACAGCAGACAGTGGTGGCTACGACGTCAGAACAGTAATCCTGGTGTTAACAATAATTCTAACGTGAATACTAATTTCGGCGTGAACAGTAATTACAGTGATTTTCGGTGGCTGTCCAGTGACTTCTTGGTGGTGATTTTCGGCGACAGTTTTGAGGCGACGACGATTTTACATCAAATTTATAAAATTACAACTTTTGTAAAAAAAATAAATCACATAAAATCCTATGCCACAAATCGAGTGTACATCAATTCTAAATTGAAATAAAAACACTTAGAGCCAATTGTTAGGGATCTAATCACATAACACATTCAAAACAGTTTTGAATCTACCATATAAAATCATATGCTAATATCCAAAAAATTCACGATAAGTTCGTTTCAAATATCTATACGCATAATCAAGAACCTGTTGCTCTAATGCCAATTGCTAGGACCGGTTGGTTCTCAAACGAATTAAAAATAAGTTTGAACCACGAACGGTTCGTGGGTGAATATCAAATTTTTTTCCAATTAACTTATCTAATCAAATTAAATAACTTAAAACCAAATAACGTTCGATTATGCATATACGACATTAAACGAGAATATAAAGTTAGAAACATTTTTTTCACCTATACCTTGTATCGGAGAATTTCTGAACAGGCGGAATTTCTTCGAGCGTTCTTAAAGCTTCGGGATCTAAATCACGCACTTGAACTTCAAGAACGATTTGCGAATTTCATCCACCAACAACCATCCGTTAATTTCAGAAATATATCTCGCCAGAATTTTGTGTAGGAATTTTAGTGTAGGCTGTCAAAATGATTGAAGAAGAAAAATAAAAAATTTTCTCCTTCAATATAAATTTCGGTGGCAAGAGGGACGGAGGGGAAAACATTTTTCTCTCTTACTTTGTTAACAACCAACTGTATCTGATCCAATATCTATCTGAAATCAGATTGCTATTAGATATTGATAAAATGTCATTTTCAATATTTATAAATGTACCCATATATTTTTAAATTTTTGAAAATTCACCCTATATATTCATAATTGCCGAAAATTACAATATCTTTAGAGTTTGAATTATATAGGTGTAGAAAATATGTCTTGACACCAAAACAAATTTTGATCCAATTTACTTCGTTTCTCTATTCCAGTTCTCATGAGCTATTTCTGAGACAAAATGGACCCACATGAATAAAGCTAAGAATTCAAATACCCGGTAAATTTATCTCCATTAATTCTGACATCGTACGATACCACTATTAGTTTGATGTTGAATCAACTTTCGATTCATGCGCGCTACGTTTTCTGTTGGTGTAAATAAACCCTTTTTATTTTCACTGTCCACATAATATCCATCGTGAATATCAGTAACATGAGTGAAATATAAAATTACCATTTTACCCCAATTGTTATTATTTCTTTAACTCTTTTATTGACTGTGAATAAGAAAGACATAATAATGAATTGTCTCGTACAATTCACAAGTCTTAATTAAGGACTTAACTCATTGAATACCTGGCCAGGTTAATTTATTCACACACCCATCAATAAAACATAAGGTGATATTGTTTCTTTCACAATCCAATCACGAATTTCCATATTTGCGAATCACGTAATTCCAACTTAATTGAATTACAATCCCAATAGCGGAGGTATTGCCTGCCAATTTTAACTCACTTATTTGACATATCAAAGATTACAAATATCTTTAAGGTGTAACAATTAGATTTGAGTAAGTAAATGGTTTTGGGCTCTAAACTACTTTGTTACCTATCTATTCAACATGTTTATAATATGTTTAGGTTAACCGTTTGAGTCTCCACTCTCATGCCTCAAGACTGAGATAAATTTGTTCAACCTAACAATCGTAATCAGATTCGATTGCCTAGTCGATTCTAAGACTCCGGATATCGTTCTAAACTTTCTCAAAAGAGTTCATCTAAAGACGCATCTGTCTTCACTAATAGTTTGTTGATGAAAGTTCCAGAACTTGAATAATTTATAAGACACTTTAATTTAAAATAAATCTTTCAGTTTATTCATAAGAATTCAATAATACTAATGTCTGAAAAATAACTAAATATAAATAAATAGTTATTACACGCTACTTTATGAACATATTCCAATAAATATTCTGTAAATATATTCTATAATCACTAAGAGTTCAATTTCATATTTATAGTGGAGTAATAATGGAATTAATAAATAATATTATTTAATTAAATAGTTTAATTAATAATATAGTTTATTGGAGCTTAGGATTATAGGTTCATGGTCTCCAAGTCACCTCTGTATTATGTAGTTTAGGGTGTGAATATTTCAGGACATGAGAAAAAAACTGACTTCCAAAAGAAATTTTTATTTTGGGGCAAGTACATGATTATGAGATAATTATGTGTGATTAATTAATTGAATTATGTATATGTGTGTGTGTGTATATAATTATCGATAAGCGGGACAGTATATCTAATTTGTGAAATTAGATAGTTAAATTATTATTAGATAATAATTTAAATCAACTAAATATGTTATTTGTGAAATAATAGATAAGTTAGTTGATAAGGATAATCCGATAAGTTAATTTTGAATTAACTGATATCCATATATTTATCTCATTAAAAAAAAAATTTAATTCATAATAATTGTCACGTGTCAATCACTAATTGGGTATCAGAGATTGACATGGACTACTGTAGTATCACATGGTACTACAGTAGTGGGGGTGCAACACTATAGTGCCACACGACACTACAGTGGTGCCGTGGGACACTGTGTTACCTCACGACACACTGCACTGTCGTGTGGCACTACAATTATGCACTGTTGCACTAGGTCCCACTGTAATTATCGATAAGTGGGACATTAACCAAATAAATTCTTGTGGCACTACAATTGTGTACTGTTGCACTAGATCCCACTGTAATTCATAAAGCCATATGTTAGAATCAACCTATGAATCTTTCACAATTGATAAATCTTCAAATGTTAACAAAGTTGAAGAAACATTAAAAACTTTAGAAATTAATAAATCATCCTCTATTTAGGACATTAACCATAAAAATTTTTTAATTACTGCTTGTCTTTTCAAGATTGCAAAGGAAGAAGAACCTAATAAAAAAATAATTAAACAACTTAATTATATACTAATCAAAGTTTAATCACAATAGATGAAATTGAAAATAAGGTTGAAGTTCTTAATAAACCTTAACTTAATAGAACCCTGAAAGAAATTTTTTAATAAATCTTTCAGAAAAAATCACTGTAAATATCATTCCTCTTAATAAACAGATTCAAGAATTGATGAATAAATCTGACATCATCTGATAAGACTAACAGTCTTTCAGGATTTGAAAATGAATCTAAAAAATTTCATAAAATACTTTAAGAATTGAAAGTAATTAATCAAGACGGTAATTCAGATTCAGAAAGTCATATGTCAGAATCTATCTATGAGTCAACGACAATAGGTAAATCTTTAAACATTAACAATATTGAAGATAAATTTAAAAATTTAGAAGTTAATAAATTAGAAAAGAAATAGCCTAAAAGGCCTATGCCTCTTGACATTCAAATTACTAATAATTCGTTAGTTAACAAATTTTTCTGTTAGTGTAGATAAATTACACAAATGGAATGTTGATGGACTTTCTGAGCAGGAAGTTCTCAATAAATTTCAACACATGGCAATGATAGCTAACAACTACATTACCACACATAATTTACTTCACAACGAGGTAGTCAATCTTTTAGTCACATGATTCACAGGAATGCTACGTTCCTGATGGTAAAAATATCTCACAAAAGAATTCAAAAATACCATGGCCTTTCATTAGTAAAGAGTAATGCTGTAGGGACACTAATTATTGGAGAAAATTAGAAAATAATACTTGATGCCACCAATACACTTCTCTACACAATAGTTAAATACTTTATTGGAATTTCAAGTAATATTACTTCGCGTATCCATAATCAATTAACCAATCTTATGTGTCCAATCTTAAGTAAATTTCACTGGTACAAAAATATATTTTTATCTAGAATAATGTCAAGAGATGATAACAATCAACTCTCTTGGAAAGAAAAATTTATTAATAAATTACTCAATTTGTACACACAAAATAAGAGTAGTCCTTAGTAATAACCTAAGAAACATAGACTAGGATAGCCTTACCTATGGTACAATTATTACTACAATACAAAAGAAAGATTTTGGAATGTGCATTGATATGAAAATCAATAAAGAAAATAAAACTATAGAATATGAATTAGGTAATTCTTGTGAGTAGTATGGTTTACCCCCTGTTGGAAAAAATTCTCATTCAAACCCTAGAAGGTCTCACAAGCCTTATAGGAGAAAATACCATAAGAATAAGCATAAGATTTTTAACCAATATTTTTCAAAGAATAAAAATTTTGATAAAAATTTCTCCAAGAATAAAATTTATTCTAGAAGAAAATACAATAAATGTTCTTTTGATAAAATAAACTTAAGTATTTTAAATATGGCCAGAATGGTCATCTTCTGAAAACAAAATTAATCAATTAAAAATCTTTAGTGAAGATAAACAAGAATTGTAGAGTCAATAGAAAACTATAAAAGTGATAGTGATGATTTAAGAGAATTTGAATACCCTGAATCCTCAAAATCTAACTCTTCCAGTTATGACAGTGATTCTCCTAACATCTCTATAGGGTGTAGGGATAGTTGTTGTCAAGAAATTAATGTTATAAATAAAAATAAAGAATAAGTAGAAAATCTCTTGTTGGATTTAATTACAAAATTAAAAATTCAGAATACCTAGAAAGACTTAGAAAAGTAATTTTAAAAGAAAATACCATGTCTAACAATATCTGAAGCCTTTCACAAACCCTAAAAAAATTCGATAAGGGTAAAGGAAAGAAAAAAGAAGTTATCCTACATGAACTTCATGAAAATAAAAGAAGAATTAAATCTTTCAATAAAAAGTTTAATTAAAATTCATGAAACTAGTAAACTAGGAGAACCTAGTAGATTCCCAATTTCAATTAATAAGGATGAAGAACCTATTATCAACAATCAAAATAATAATTTCATCCAAACACTTAATCATATCAAAATCAAGAAATGGTGTATAATGGTCAGAATAATAATTCAAGATTTTGATTTCACAATAATGACTCTTGTTGATTGAGGAGTAGATTTGAATTGTATGCAGGAAAGACTAGTTCCTCCAAAGTACTTCAAGAAGATGAAAGAGTCTCTGTCTTCTCCCAATGGTACTCGAATACATATTACTTATGAAATCCCCAAAGTTTATATTTTCCAAGATAATGTATGTTTCAAAACCTCATTTGTCTTNTCACTGTAAATATCATTCCTCTTAATAAACAGATTCAAGAATTGATGAATAAATCTGACATCATCTGATAAGACTAACAGTCTTTCAGGATTTGAAAATGAATCTAAAAAATTTCATAAAATACTTTAAGAATTGAAAGTAATTAATCAAGACGGTAATTCAGATTCAGAAAGTCATATGTCAGAATCTATCTATGAGTCAACGACAATAGGTAAATCTTTAAACATTAACAATATTGAAGATAAATTTAAAAATTTAGAAGTTAATAAATTAGAAAGGAAATAGCCTAAAAGGCCTATGCCTCTTGACATTCAAATTACTGATAATTCTTTAGTTAACAAATTTTTTCTGTTAGTGTAGATAAATTGCACAAATGAAATATTGATGGACTTTCTGAGCAGGAAGTTCTCAATAAATTTCAACACATGGCGATGATAGCTAACAACTACATTACCACACATAATTTATTTCATAACGAGGTAGTCAATCTTTTAGTCATATGATTCACAGGAATGCTACGTTCCTGATGGTAAAAATATCTCACAAAAGAATTCAAAAAGACCATGGCCTTTCAGTAGTAAAGATTAATGCTGAAGGGACACTAATTATTGGAGAAATTAGAAAATAATACCTGATGCCACCAATACACTTCTCTACACAATAGTTAAATACTTTATTGGAATTTCAAGTAATATTACTTTGCGTATCCATAATCAATTAACCAATCTTATGTGTTCAATCTTAAGTAAATTTCACTGGTACAAAAATATATTTTTATCTAGAATAATGTCAAGAGATGATAACAATCAACTCTCTTGGAAAGAAAAATTTATTAATAAATTACTCAATTTGTACACACAAAATAAGAGTAGTCCTTAGTAATAACCTAAGAAACATAGACTAGGATAGCCTTACCTATGGTACAATTATTACTACAATACAAAAGGAAGATTTTAGAATATGCATTGATATGAAAATCAATAAAGAAAATAAAACTATAGAATATGAATTAGGTAATTCTTGTGAGTAGTATGGTTTACCCCCTATTGGAAAAAATTCCCATTCAAACCCTAGAAGGTCTCACAAGCCTTATAGGAGAAAATACCATAAGAATAAACATAAGATTTTTAACCAATATTTTTCAAAGAATAAAAATTTTGATAAAAATTTCTCCAAGAATAAAATTTATTCTAGAAGAAAATACAATAAATGTTCTTTTGATAAAATAAACTTAAGTATTTGAAATATGGCCAGAATGGTCATCTTCTGAAAACAAAATTAATCAATTAAAAATCTTTAATGAAGATAAACAAGAATTGTAGAGTTAATAGAAAACTATAAGAGTGATAGTGATGATTTAAGAGAATTTGAATACCCTGAATCCTCAAAATCTAACTCTTCCAGTTATGACAGTGATTCTCCTAACATCTCTATAGGGTGTAGGGATAGTTGTTGTCAAGAAATTAATGTTATAAATAAAAATAAAGAATAAGTAGAAAATCTCTTGTTGGATTTAATTACAAAATTAAAAATTCAGAATACCTAGAAAGACTTAGAAAAGTAATTTTAAAAGAAAATACCATGTCTAACAATATCTGAAGCCTTTCACAAACCCTAAAAAAATTCGATAAGGGTAAAGGAAAGAAAAAAGAAGTTATCCTACATGAACTTCATGAAAATAAAAGAAGAATTAAATCTTTCAATAAAAAGTTTAATTAAAATTCATGAAACTAGTAAACTAGGAGAACCTAGTAGATTCCCAATTTCAATTAATAAGGATGAAGAACCTATTATCAACAATCAAAATAATAATTTCATCCAAACACTTAATCATATCAAAATCAAGAAATGGTGTATAATGGTCAGAATAATAATTCAAGATTTTGATTTCACAATAATGACTTTTGTTGATTGAGGAGTAGATTTGAATTGTATACAGGAAGGACTAGTTCCTCCAAAGTACTTCAAGAATACGAAAGGGTCTCTGTCTTCTCCCAATGGTACTCGAATACATATTACTTATGAAATCCGCAAAGTTTATATTTTCCAAGATAATGTATGTTTCAAAACCTCATTTGTCTTCGTAAAGAATATGACGGATAAATAAATTTTGGGTTTACCATTCATTTTTTTGTTATATCCTTTCATAACAGAGTATGATGAGATAATTATTTATCCCATGGATGAACCTGTTAAATTCAAGTTTCTTTCTTTTTCTCACAATGAGAATTTGAACTTTTTTAAACAGAATTATGTTCTCAAATCCATAAATTTAATCTCTTGTAAAGAAGTTTATTTGTGTTTTCTGCAAGGAGAAATGAAATTCAGAAGAATTGAAGAACAACTTCAAATTCCATCTTTTCAAAATCAAATCTTTGAACAAGGAGTTCCGTGTTTAATACTTGAACCAAGAATATAAACCAGATTAGGAAAGTCTAAATCAACTCAATAATGATCCAGCCAACCTAGATAGATGTAATAGTTTCAAAGATTCATACAATATGGATCAAAGGAAAATCATACGCTAAATGGAAAGCATTCATGCAAAAATACAAAGTTAACATATTTTTCCTTGATTACATCGAACATATTTATGAGAAAAATATTAAAGTAATTTCTAAATCTAAATGGGTCAAGGAAGATTCTAGTATGGTAACTGTCAGTTATCCACCACCTGAAAAATTCCTAATTAATCAAGAAAATCTCAACCTAAAAAAGATTTCATTGAACCTTTCTAAATTCATTATGAGAAAACTCCTAACGAAGAAATACTTACAAGGTTAAAATCTTTAAAAGGTAATGTCTCAGAATCAGATAGCCGCAGGTTAGAATCTACCTATGAGCCATCCATAGTTCATAATTCTTCCAATAATAAAATTGAAGAATCATGTAGGTCAGAATCCTATGAATCATCTACAATCGATGAACTTTCAGATAGTATTGAGGAACCTTCCAAAGATTTAAAAATTAAATCATCTGTCAAGGTTATTGACCATGACAGTATCTCTGAATTAGATATTCATACGTTAGAATCCACCAATGAATATTTCATAATTAATGAATCTTCAAATATTAATAATATTGAAGAAACATTAAAGAATTTAACAACTAATGAATCATCTTATTCTAGTAGGATTGATAACCAAAATAATTTTTCAGAATTTGAAAAACTTACAAATGATAAACTTCAACAATTAAAGGATAGTAGTTCAAATTTAGAAAGCCATAGGTTAAAATCAACCTATGAATCTTTCACAATTGATGAATCTTCAAATGTTAACAAAGTTGAAGAAACATTAAATTTTTTAGAAATTAATAAATCATCCTCTGTTAAAGACATTAACCATAAAAATTCTTTAATCACTACTTCTCCTTTCAAGATTGTAAAGGAAGAAGAACCTAATAAATAATTAGTTAAACAACTCAACTACACCAATCAAAGTCTAATTAAAATAGGAAAGCAATTAGACAAAATTGAGAATAATGTTGATGATCTTCATGAATCTAGATCTAATGAAACTCTGAAAAAAAACTATAATAAATCTTTAAGATAAAACCACTTTGAAAATTATTCCCATTAATAAGCATGTTGATAATATGCTTCAAGAATTGAAGAATAAATTTGTTAAATCATCTTCTTTTGTTAAGGTTGTTAACCAAGACAATTATTCAAAATTTAAAACTAAAAGAATTAATGAAAAACTTCAAGAATTGAAAGTTAGTGATTCAGCTTCAGAATCCACATATCAATCAACCACAATTAGTGAATCTTCAAGTATTAATAATATTGAAGAATCATTTAAGAATTTAGAAATTAATAAATTAGAAAGAAAATGGCCTAAAAAGCCTATTCCTCTTGATATTCAAATTTTTGAAATTTTTTTAGTTAACCAATTTTCTGTTTCTGCAAATAAATTGCATGAATAAAATATTGATGAACTTTCTGAGCATTTAGTTCTCAATAAAAAAAATTTCAGCACATAGTGATAGTAGCAAACAACTACATTACCACACAATAAGTTAATTAATTTTTTAGTCACAGGATTCACATGAATGCTTCATTCCTGGTGG
>QANY01003589.1:42742-103314 GCA_003255025.1 Datisca glomerata
ACAATTGTGTACTGTTGCACTAGATCCCACTGTAATTCATAAAGCCATATGTTAGAATCAACCTATGAATCTTTCACAATTGATAAATCTTCAAATGTTAACAAAGTTGAAGAAACATTAAAAACTTTAGAAATTAATAAATCATCCTCTATTTAGGACATTAACCATAAAAATTCTTTAATCACTGCTTCTCTTTTCAAGATTGCAAAGGAAGAAGAACCTAATAAAAAATTAATTAAAGAACTTAATTATATACTAATCAAAGTTTAATCACAATAGATGAAATTGAAAATAAGGTTGAAGTTCTTAATAAACCTTAACTTAATAGAACCCTGAAAGAAATTTTTTAATAAATCTTTCAGAAAAAATCACTGTAAATATCATTCCTCTTAATAAACAGATTCAAGAATTGATGAATAAATCTGACATCATCTGATAAGACTAACAGTCTTTCAGGATTTGAAAATGAATCTAAAAAATTTCATAAAATACTTTAAGAATTGAAAGTAATTAATCAAGACGGTAATTCAGATTCAGAAAGTCATATGTCAGAATCTATCTATGAGTCAACGACAATAGGTAAATCTTTAAACATTAACAATATTGAAGATAAATTTAAAAATTTAGAAGTTAATAAATTAGAAAGGAAATAGCCTAAAAGGCCTATGCCTCTTGACATTCAAATTACTGATAATTCTTTAGTTAACAAATTTTTTCTGTTAGTGTAGATAAATTGCACAAATGAAATATTGATGGACTTTCTGAGCAGGAAGTTCTCAATAAATTTCAACACATGGCGATGATAGCTAACAACTACATTACCACACATAATTTATTTCATAACGAGGTAGTCAATCTTTTAGTCATATGATTCACAGGAATGCTACGTTCCTGATGGTAAAAATATCTCACAAAAGAATTCAAAAAGACCATGGCCTTTCAGTAGTAAAGATTAATGCTGAAGGGACACTAATTATTGGAGAAATTAGAAAATAATACCTGATGCCACCAATACACTTCTCTACACAATAGTTAAATACTTTATTGGAATTTCAAGTAATATTACTTTGCGTATCCATAATCAATTAACCAATCTTATGTGTTCAATCTTAAGTAAATTTCACTGGTACAAAAATATATTTTTATCTAGAATAATGTCAAGAGATGATAACAATCAACTCTCTTGGAAAGAAAAATTTATTAATAAATTACTCAATTTGTACACACAAAATAAGAGTAGTCCTTAGTAATAACCTAAGAAACATAGACTAGGATAGCCTTACCTATGGTACAATTATTACTACAATACAAAAGGAAGATTTTAGAATATGCATTGATATGAAAATCAATAAAGAAAATAAAACTATAGAATATGAATTAGGTAATTCTTGTGAGTAGTATGGTTTACCCCCTATTGGAAAAAATTCCCATTCAAACCCTAGAAGGTCTCACAAGCCTTATAGGAGAAAATACCATAAGAATAAACATAAGATTTTTAACCAATATTTTTCAAAGAATAAAAATTTTGATAAAAATTTCTCCAAGAATAAAATTTATTCTAGAAGAAAATACAATAAATGTTCTTTTGATAAAATAAACTTAAGTATTTGAAATATGGCCAGAATGGTCATCTTCTGAAAACAAAATTAATCAATTAAAAATCTTTAATGAAGATAAACAAGAATTGTAGAGTTAATAGAAAACTATAAGAGTGATAGTGATGATTTAAGAGAATTTGAATACCCTGAATCCTCAAAATCTAACTCTTCCAGTTATGACAGTGATTCTCCTAACATCTCTATAGGGTGTAGGGATAGTTTTTGTCAAGAAATTAATGTTATAAATAAAAATAAAGAATAAGTAGAAAATCTCTTGTTGGATTTAATTACAAAATTAAAAATTCAGAATACCTAGAAAGACTTAGAATAGTAATTTTAATAGAAAATACCATGTCTAACAATATCTGAAGCCTTTCACAAACCCTAAAAAATTCAATAAGGGTAAAGGAAAGAAAAAAGAAGTTATCCTACATGAACTTCAGAAAGAAATTAAAAATATTAAAATAAAAGAAGAATGAAATCTTTCAATAAAAAGTTTAATTAAAATTCATGAAACTAGTAAACTAGGAGAACTTATTAGATTCCCAATTTCAATTAATAAGGATGAAAAACCTATTATCAACAATCAAAATAATAATTTCATCCAAACACTTAATCATATCAAAATCAAGAAATGGTGTATACTGGTCAGAATAATAATTCAAGATTTTGATTTCACAATAATGACTCTTGTTGATTGAGGAGTAGATTTGAATTGTATGCAGGAAAGACTAGTTCCTCCAAAGTACTTCAAGAAGATGAAAGAGTCTCTGTCTTCTCCCAATGGTACTCGAATACATATTACTTATGAAATCCCCAAAGTTTATATTTTCCAAGATAATGTATGTTTCAAAACCTCATTTGTCTTAGTAAAGAATATGACGGATAAAATAATTTTGGGTTTACCATTCATTTTTTTGTTGTATCCTTTCAGAACAGAGTATGATGAGATAATTATTTATCCCATGGATGAACCTGTTAAATTCAAGTTTCTTTCTTTTTCTCACAATGAGAATTTGAATTTTTTTAAACAGAATTATGTTCTCAAATCCATAAATTTAATCTCTTGTAAAGAAGATTATTTGTGTTTTCTGCAAGGAGAAATGAAATTCAGAAGAATTGAAGAACAACTTCAAATTCCTTCTTTTCAAAATCAAATCTTTGAACAAGGAGTTCTGTGTTTAATACTTGAACCAAGAATATAAACTAGATTGGGAAAGTCTAAATCAACACAATAATGACCCAGCCAACCTAGATAGATGTAATAGTTTCAAAGATTCATTCAATATGGATCAAAGGAAAATCATACGCTAAATGGAAAACATTCATGCAAAAATATAAAGTTAACATATTTTTCCTTGATTACATCGAACATATTTATGAGAAAAATATTAAAGTAATTTCCAAATCTAAATGGGTCAAGGAAGATTTTAGTATGGTAACTGTCAGTTATCCACCACCTGAAAATTCCTAATTAATCAAGAAAATCTCAACCTAAAAAAGATTTCATTGAACCTTTCTAAATTCATTATGAGAAAACTCCTAACGAAGAAATACTTACAAGGTTAAAATCTTTAAAAGGTAATGTCTCAGAATCAGATAGCCGCAGGTTAGAATCTACCTATGAGCCATCCATAGTTCATAATTCTTCCAATAATAAAATTGAAGAATCATGTAGGTCAGAATCCTATGAATCATCTACAATCGATGAACTTTCAGATAGTATTGAGGAACCTTCCAAAGATTTAAAAATTAAATCATCTGTCAAGGTTATTGACCATGACAGTATCTCTGAATTAGATATTCATACGTTAGAATCCACCAATGAATATTTCATAATTAATGAATCTTCAAATATTAATAATATTGAAGAAACATTAAAGAATTTAACAACTAATGAATCATCTTATTCTAGTAGGATTGATAACCAAAATAATTGTTCAGAATTTGAAAAACTTACAAATGATAAACTTCAAGAATTAAAGGACAGTAGTTCAAATTTAGAAAGCCATAGGTTAAAATCAACCTATGAATCTTTCACAATTGATGAATCTTCAAACGTTAACAAAGTTGAAGAAACATTAAATTTTTTTTAGAAATAAATAAATCATCCTCTGTTAAAGACATTAACCATAAAAATTCTTTAATCACTACTTCTCCTTTCAAGATTGCAAAGGAAGAAGAACCTAATAAATAATTAGTTAAACAACTCAACTACACCAATCAAAGTCTAATTAAAATAGGAAAGCAATAAGACAAAATTGAGAATAATGTGATGATCTTCATGAATCTAAATCTAATGAAACTCTGAAAAAAAACTATAATAAATCTTTAAGATAAAACTACTTTGAAAATTATTCCCATTAATAAGCATGTTGATAATATGCTTCAAGAATTGAAGAATAAATTTGTTAAATCATCGTCTTTTGTTAAGGTTGTTAACCAAGACAATTATTCAAAATTTAAAACTAAAAAAATTAATGAAAAACTTCAAGAATTGAAAGTTAGTGATTCTGCTTCAGATTCCACATATCAATCAACAACAATTAGTGAATCTTCAAGTATTAATAATATTGAAGAATCATTTAAAAATTTAGAAATTAATAAATTAGAAAGAAAATGGCCTAAAAAGCCTATTCCTCTTGATATTCAAATTTTTGAAATTTTTTTAGTTAACCAATTTTCTGTTTCTGCAAATAAATTGCATGAATAAAATATTGATGAACTTTCTGAGCATTTAGTTCTCAATAAAAAAAATTTCAGCACATAGTGATAGTAGCAAACAACTACATTACCACACAATAAGTTAATTAATTTTTTAGTCACAGGATTCACATGAATGCTTCATTCCTGGTGGGAAATATCTCACAGAAGAATATAAAAATATCATCCTTTCAACAATTAAGATTAATGCTAAAGGAACACATAAGAAAACAATGTCTGATGACATCAATACAGTTTTCTACATAATGCTTGAATACTTCATTGGAACGCCAAATTATATTACTTCGCGTATCTATAATCAATTGACCAATCTTAGGTATCCAACTCTAAGTAAATTCCATTGGTACAAAAATATATTTTTGTCCAGGATAATGATAAGGGATGATAAAAATCAACCATTTTGGAAAGAAAAATTCTTTAATAGATTACTCAATTTGTCCACACACAAAATAAGAATAGTCCTTAGAAGTAACCTAGGAAAAATAAACTATGATAGTCTTGCCTACAGTACAATAAAACAAAAGGAGAATCTTAGAATATATACTGTATAAAAACCAATAAACAAGAAAATAAAACTGTTAAATATAAATTAAGAAATTTTTGTGAACAATATGATTTATCCACTATTGTTCATTCCCAGAAAAATAGGAAAAATTCCCATCTAAGCCCTAGAAGGTCTCACAAGCCTTATATGACAAATTATCAGAAAAATAAACATAAAATATTTTACCAATATTTTTCAAAGAAAATTTTTTGACAAAAGTTTCTCCAAGAATAAATATGACTGATAAAATAATTTTGGTTTTATCATTTATCTCTCTGCTGTATCAGTTTACCACAGAGTATGATAGGATAATTACTTATCCTATGGATGAACCTATCAAATTTCAATTTATTTCTTTTCCTCACAATGAGAAATTAAAAACCTTAAGAAAAAATTTTGTTTTCAAATCCATCAATTTAAATTTCTTGTAAAGAAAAACAATTGTGGTTTTTACAAGGAAAAATAAAATTTGGAAGAATTGAAGAACAACCTCAGAATTCTGTTCTTCAAAGTCAAATCTTTAGACAAGGAGATCCTTGTTTAGTAATTAATTGTAAGCCCCTCAAAGAGATTTTGGAATGGATAAAATATCCAATACCAAATAAAATAGACTTAATCAACAAATTTAGATATACTGTTGTGTTCTTTGAGTTTGACACAAAAATTAGATTTTGACAAATCTAGATAAATAAGATTTAAAAATATAAAATTATTCGCGAACATTCTAAATGGAAAATAATACCATTTAATCTTAAATTTGCTTCAAGAAAATTTCAGAAATGAATGATTAAATTCTTAATTAACTGCATTCTTAGTAAACAATGCCAGTTGAATTTCTTGATTGTTTACATCGATAATATTTCCTTTAAATATGACAAACAATACTAGAAATATTTTGAATTATTTTCCAAGATAATAAAATAAAATATTTTAGTTATCTTTGTAAAAAGAATCAAATTATTTCAATCCAAAATTAGATTTCCAGAATTTGAAATTTATTTCATTATTGAGGCAACTAATCAAATCATACAATTTACCTTATTAAATAAAAAATTTGATTTAATTAATTATGAATCTGCAAAACATGTTTGGAGATTGCTTCCAAACAAAGTTTTTCCAAGTAACAATCTATCTTTAGCAAAGATTTCAATATTAATTTATCCAATGTATTAATAATTAAATTCTTGATCCCCTTACTTATAATCTTTTGCAGGAAATTATATTAAGATTCTGCAATGGGGCAATTTGATAATCCTGTCCTACTAGAATACAAAAAGGTAGAGCCTAAAATACTCAACCAATATCCTTTTAAAATCAAGAAGCTCAATGGCAGGACAACTACTTTTTGTTCAAAACTCTCACTCATTAATTATGGTCATGGTAGCTTTGAATATTTAAAAAAATGACTGGATTAATGAATTAGATAGATTTTAGAAGAAGTTACATTAAGTCATGGTTTCAGTACAGCCTTAATCCAATGGTATGAAAAAAAATAGAAAAATAGGTTTTCACAAGGATAATGAAATATGTTATGAAAACAGAAAAATTTCAACTGTGAATTTTTTGGGACAAGAAATTTTAAATTTGAATTCTCAACAATCAAAGAATTTTTGGTACTAAAAGAAACTTTATTTGGATTTTAAAAATATCATAGGCATGCTGTGAGATCTTTAATAAAAGAAATCAATAACACTTTAAGAAATCATGTGAATAATGGTTCAATAATAGAGGAGTTTTTGACTCAACAATTGGCCCTTAAGGCCCAAATCAAAGAGGAGTCTTCTACTCCTAACCAAGCTCAATCAGCAATACATGGGTCCATCAGACCCGATTACTAATTAACCCTGATCAAACAAATTGAACCATTCTAAAATACTCAATCCTTTAATGCTCAATCACTTGACCAACTAATTTATCATTATCTCTTTCATATTAAGCCTTTATTTGCTCATCTGAAGGATCCAACACAAATTGCTAAAACCCATTTCATTCCCAAATTCCATTATGTCCCTAGACACAATAGCAAAAGTCACAATGACTTTTCTAGGGAATCCAATGCTCAAAGACGGCCACAATGGCATCAATCATAGCATAATATGAAGACACAAAGATCAAGATAAAAATTATCAAAGGAATCTTTGTAATTTTGTCTCTTTCTGTAAATATTGTACTAGTTGTCAAATAATTAGACAACTATTCATGCTTTTTACTATTCTTAGTCAAAAGTAGAAAGGTGAAATGTTTTCACTTTTGTAGAATAAAATAGTTTAGGTAAGTGATGAGTTCCTAGTGAATTTCACTTTCCTTAGCTATAAATAGACAGACTCTCTCATTTGTGAATCGGAACTCATTTTACAACTCTTACTATTTGAGAGCTAATACATGTTTTGTGAAACAAAGCTTTCTTCTTCTTCTCCTCTTTTGTAAATCTTTTCTTATTTTTTCTTCATAAATTTGTGAGCGGGGAGCACTAATTTATTGTTGGCAATAAATGCTGTTTGTGTAAGTTCTTAATCATACACCTCAATACATTTTTTGTAATAACTGTTTGTTAATAGAGTTTTGACTGTTTATCTTCTTACATATTAATACCTCCTCTTTAAATTATTGAGAATCTCATACTATATTTTTGTTACTAACCTTGTGGTGACTCCTACAACCTCCTATCAGGTTTCACTCTTATCTCTTTCACCTCNCACTAATTTATTGTTGGCAATAAATGCTGTTTTTGTAAGTTCTTAATTATACACCTCAATACATTTTTAGTAATAACTGTTTGTTAATAGAGTTTTGACTGTTTATCTTCTTACATCTTAATACCTCCTCTTTAAATTATTGAGAATCTCATACTATATTTTTGTTACTAACCTTGTGGTGACTCCTACAACCTCCTATCAGGTTTCACTCTTATCTCTTTCACCTCTACAACCACCCTACTCTCAAGATTTACATATTTAAGAGGTCTTACCTAAGTCCTTGAAGCTGAACCAAATAGAAGCTGATATGTTAGCCTTTGATAAATAAATTCATAGGTTAAATTAACAAATAATACAAAAAATAATCAATTATAAGAATAACCAGCCACTTGGGCGGAGAGTGAGATTAAATCAAAGAAATTATTCATGTAAGCAAATAAGAAACAATAATATCAATAACCAGCCATAATAGGCAGTGAATAGTTTAATTAAGCAGAAATTTAAGTAGAAACAGTAATTATCCCCACCAGATTTGACTCTGATACCAAAAGGCATATAATTGAGTATAATTTAAAGATGGGGTATTAAGATGCAAGAAGATAAACAGTAAAAAGTGTATTAACAAACATTTATTATCAAAACTGTATTGAGGTGTAAGATTAGGAACTTACACAAACAACATTTATTGGCAACAATAAATTAGCGCTCCCGCTCACTAATTTATGTTGAAGAAAAAAAAGAAAAGATTTACAAAACAGGAGAAGAAGAAGAAAGCTTTGTTTCACAAACAAGTTTTAGCTCTCAAATAGTAAGAGTTGTAAAACGAGTTCTGCTTCACAAATGGGAGATGCTGCCTATTTATAGCCAAGGAAAGTGGAGTTCACCGGGAACCCATCACTTACCTAAACTATTCTAATCCACAAAAGTAAAAACATTTTACATTTTTAGTTTTGCCTACTTTTGACTAATAATAGTAGAAGCATAAATAGTTGTCTAACAATTTGACAACTAGTAAAATTATTATAGAAGAAGACAGAGATTGTCATCAAAATTTAGAAACCAATAATAAGAAAATCACTATTTTGATGCAAGAAAATCATGTGCCATGTATCAATACAGTCAAAATAATTATATTGTTTTTTGTTCAAAAGTATTTTGAAACTTGAAGGATGGATTTTCCAGTCTTCCATAGGTATGATCCTAAGGATAGATAAAGAATGGTAAATGATTCTTTCCTCATAATTTTTGATTAGGCTAATCTTTATGGACTTTGTTTCTGAGAGAATTTCTCTGTACAAACTGAGATTTTTGTTAATGTGTCCCGAGACATAATGAAATTCAGGAATGAAATAGGTTTTGGCAATTTGTGTCGGATCCTTTAGATGAGCAAATGAAGGCTCAATATGAAAGAGATATTCACTGTGTATTTTTTGAAAATGTGAAATTGATTTTTTATTGAAGGATTGGTCATTTGAGAAAGGGTCAAATTGTTTGACAATAGTTGATTGATAATCGGGTCTGATGGACCTAGGTATTGTTAATTGGGCTTGGTTAGGAGTAGAATACTCCTATTTGATTTGGGTTTTAAGGGTCAATTGTTGAGTCAAAGACTTTTCTATTATTGAACCATTCATCATTCTTATATGATTTTTGAAAGTAATACTGATTCTTTTAGTTAAAGATTCTACTGCATGCTTATGAGTTTTTTAAAATCCGTCAGACATTATGAAAAAAGTTCCTTCTGTAATCAGAAATTCTTCTATTGTTTTATTTGGAAATTTAATTTTAAATATTGCTTGTCCCAAAAGGTTCATAGTTAAAATTTTACTGTATCATAAAAAATTTCGTTATCTTTGTGAAAACCTATGTTTCCACCCTTTTCATACCACTGAATTAATGCTGCATTGAAGTCATCCTTCAATCCAATATCTCATAAAAGTTCATCCAATTCATTAATCTAGTCATTTCTTGGATATTCAAATCCATTATGACCATAATTAATAAATAGGGATTTTGAACAAAAAGCATGCAGTAGAATCTTTAACTAAAAGAATCAGTATTACTTTCAAAGAATTTGAGAACTCTGCCATTGAGCTTCTTGATTTTAAAAAAATTTTGATTGAGTATTCTGGGTTCTACCTTTCTATATTCTAGTTGGCCAGAATTCTCAAATTCCTCAATTGTAGAGTCTTGGAATGATTCCCTGCATAACTTTATAAGAAAAAATGTCAGGAATTGGATTATTAATAAATTGGACATTAAAAGTACTGAGAATAGGCTGCTACCTGACAAGAATTTAATTGGAAGTAATGTTTTCCCATTCAAAATATATTTCGCTGATTTTCAGTTAATTTTTAAAAGACATTTTTGAATCAAGGCAAATTTTATGATTTCATTAATGAAATAATAAATTTCAAGTCCTGAAAATCTTTTCTGAAATAATTTGGTTCTATTTGCAGAGACAACTAGACTATCTTATTTTATTATCCTGGAAAATAATTTAAAATAGTTCCAGTATTATTTAACATATTCATAGTTGTAAACAATCAAGAAACTTAACCAGTATTGTTTAATAAGAATGTTATTAATGCAGACAAACGAGAAATCAGTAAATTGAATAAAGAGTTTAATCATTATATTCTAAAATTTACTTGGAGTAGATCTAAGATCAAATGGCATTATTTTCCAATTATAATGATCGAATATAATCTTGTATTTCTCAATTTTATTTGTCTGGATTTGCCAACATCCAGTTTTTATGTTAAACTTGGAGGATATAGCAGTATTTCTAAGTTTATTGATTAAGTCTCTTGTGTTTGGTATTAAATATTTTATCCATCCCATAATATTGTTAAGAGGCTTATAATTAATCACTAGATGATGAATTCCACGTTAAACAATCTGATCTTGAAGTTCAAGTTTTTGAAGCTGTGCTTCAATTTTCCCCAATTTAATTCCTTCTTGTAAAAAACCCAATTGTTTCTCTTTACATGAGATTGGATTTATGGATTTGAAAACATAATTTTTTAAAAATTTTTCAAATTCTCATTGTGAGGAAAAGAAAGAAATTTGAATTTAAGAGGTTCATCCATGTATAACTAATTATCCCTTCACACTATGTTGTGAAAGGATACAACAAAGAAATGAATGGTAAACCCAAAATTATTTTATCCGTCATATTCTTTACCAAGACAAATGATCTTTTAAAACATACATTATCTTGGAAAATATGAACTTTGGGGATTTCGTAATTAATATGCATTCGAGTATCATTGGCAGAAGATAGAGACACTTTCGTCTTCTTGAAGTATTTTGGAGGAACTAGTCCTTCCTGCATAGAATTTAAATATGCTCCTGAATCAATAAAAGCCATTACATGAAATCAAAATCTTGAATAATTATCCTGACCATTACGTGCCATTTTTTGATTTTGATATGATTAAGTATTTGGATGAAGTTATCATCATCTTGACAGTTAATATGTTCTTCAACCTCATTATCAGAAATTAGTAATTTATTAGGTTCACTTAATTCTTGTTATTAATTAGACTTTCTATTTTTAAAAGGTTTAATTCTTCCTTTATTTCTGTGTTAGAATTTCTTAATTCTTTTATTTTGATTTTAATATTTTTAATTTCTTTTTGAAGTTCCTGTAAGGTAACTTCTTTTTCTTTCCCTTTTACCCTATTGAATTTTTCAAGGGTTTGTGAAAGACTTGAAGTATTATTATTATTAGGTTTAGTATTTTCTTTCTTTAGAATTACCTTTTTAAGTCTTTCAAGGTATTCTTGCTTTAATTCTGGATTTTTAAATACACAGATTAAATCTAAAAAAAGGGTTTCTTGTTCTTCATCTTTATTTAAGAAATTAATTTTTTGACAATAACTATCTCTACACCCCATAGTGATGTTAGGAGAATCACTGTCAGAACTTGAGAATTCAGTTTCAGAAGATTCTCCTAAATCTTCACTATTACTTTCATAATAGTCTATTGTTTCTAAGATTCTAAATAATTCCTGTTTATCTTCTTCAAAAATTTTAATTGATTAATTTTATTCTTAACTTGACAAGTGTTAGAAAGATGAAATTTTTTTAGTAAACCTTTTCCTAGAATAATTTTTAATCCTAGAGAATTGTTTTTTATCAAAATTTTTATTCTTTGAGAAGGATTGATCATAATTTTCATTTATGTTTTTATGATGATTCTTCCTATAGGGTCTGTGAGATCTTCTAGGACTTACGTGGGAATTTTTCCTATTTTTCTGAGAAAGGGTAATAGAGGGTAAACCGTATTGCTCACAAAATTATCCAACACTTATTTAGCATTTTTACTTTCTTTTTTAATTTGTTTATTGATTTTCATATCAACACACATTTTTAATCCTTCCTTTTGTATTATTGTAATTATTGTTCCATATGTTAGACTATCATAATCTATATTACCTAGGTCATTACTAATGACTGTTCTTATTTTGTGTGCAAATAGATTAGGTAATCCATTAATAAATTTATCTTTCTAAAATGGTTTATTACTATCATCCTTTGACATAACTCTGGATAATAATATATTTTTATACTTACTAAAATAACTTAAGGTTGGACACCTAAGATTGGTTAATTGATCATGAATACGTGAAGTAATATTGCTTGGTGTACCAATGAAATGTTCAATTATTGTACAAAGGAGTGTATTAATTCCATCAAGTATTATTTTCTGATTTTCTCCAATACTTGGGTTCTCTTTAGCATCAATCTTTACTGCTGAAAGAATGACAATTTTGGATTCTTCTGTGAGATGCTTTTCCCATCAGGAATGTAGCATTCCTGTGAATCATATGACTAGAAGATTTATTACTTTTTCATGAAGTAAATTGTGGGTGGTAATGTAGCTGTTAGCTACCATTGCCATGTGTTGTAATTTATTGAGGACTTCCTATTCAGAAAGACCATCGATGTTCCATTCATACAATTTTTCTGCAGAAACATAAAATTGATTGACAAAAGATGATTCAGTAATTTGGATGTCAGGAGGCATAGGTTTTTTATGCCATTTTCTTTGTAATTTATTAATTTCTAAAATTTTAGATGTTTTTTCAATATTGTTAATATTTGAAAATTTACTTATTGTAGATGATTCATAGGTTGATTCTGACCTATGACTATCTGAATCTGAATTGTCGTCTTGGTTAATTACTTTCAATTCTTGAAATATTTCACTTATTTTTTCAGACTTAGTTTCAAATTCTGAACTACTGTCATGATTAACAACCTTAAAAGAAGAAGACAACTCAATAGATTTATTCTTCAGTTCATGAATCATTTTATCAATCTTTTTATTAATTGGGACAATTTTTAAAGTGATTTTATCTGAAAGATTTATTAGGGGTTTTTCTTTCAGGATTTCATTAGGTTTTGGTTCATTAAGAACATCAACCTTAGTCTCAATTTTATCTAATTGTTTTCTTATTGTAATNGGGTTCTCTTCAGCATCAATCTTTACTGCTGAAAGAATGACAATTTTGGATTCTTCTGTGAGATGCTTTTCCCACCAGGAATGTAGCATTCCTGTGAATCATATGACTAGAAGATTTATTACTTTTTCATGAAGTAAATTATGGGTGGTAATGTAGCTGTTAGCTACCATTGCCATATGTTGTAATTTATTGAGAACTTCCTATTCAGAAAGACCATCGATATTCCATTCATACAATTTTTCTGCAGAAACATAAAATTGATTGACAAAAGATGATTCAGTAATTTGGATGTCAGGAGGCATAGGTTTTTTATGCCATTTTCTTTGTAATTTATTAATTTCTAAAATTTTAGATGTTTTTTCAATATTGTTAATATTTGAAAATTTACTTATTGTAGATGATTCATAGGTTGATTCTGACCTATGACTATCTGAATCTGAATTATCGTCTTAGTTAATTACTTTCAATTCTTGAAATATTTCACCTATTTTTTCAGACTTAGTTTCAAATTCTGAACTACTGTCTTGGTTAACAACCTTAAAAGAAGAAGACAACTCAATAGATTTATTCTTCAGTTCATGAATCATTTTATCAATCTTTTTATTAATTGGGACAATTTTTAAAGTGATTTTATCTGAAAGATTTATTAGGGGTTTTTCTTTCAGGATTTCATTAGGTTTTGGTTCATTAAGAACATCAACCTTAGTCTCAATTTTATCTAATTGTTTTCTTATTGTAATTAGACTTTGATTGGTGTAATTGAGTTGTTCAACTACTTTTTTATTTGGTTCTTCTTCCTTTGTAATTTTGGAAGGAGAAGTAGTGATTAAAGATTTTATATGATCGAGTGGGTGCTTCGACAAATCCAGTGGGTGCTTCAACTTCGTCAGATTGATCAGACTTATTATCAAAGACTGACTGACTAACTTAAGAACTTATGGCTAAACCTTTAAGTCTTAAATTTTTAATTTATCAATTCTTTAATTATTGTTCTAATTGTTGAATCCTAAAATTTTTATTATAGCTAATGGATCATTCAGAAAAGGAACTCCTAAGGGTACTAGACTGACTATACTCGCTAATTTGTGGACTAGAACTAGAAAATGATTGAAAGTTAATTTTAACAGTACCATCCATGTACTGCTGGATGTAATCTACATCTTCAATTGGTCTTTGAATTGGAGTAGGTTGACTTTCATTAGTTAAAAGTCAATTTGAAGGTAAATTAATATCACACCACCTAATTATTTTAGAAACTCTAATATTGACATTACTTTGGCTAGATTGGATCAATAGGGTTTGATTTTTTGGACTCCTATGGATGGTTTGAAAATTCATATTTATTTTGGTAACCTTGTAATGAATTCTGAAGATTAAAGCTAGAGGCTGGGTGCATTCTAGGACTTGGTAACCACTAGTTTTAATATTTAAAGTTAAAGATTTTAAAATATGCGGATCTGCTATACTGACAGACAGATTTGGGAAACAATCAAAATGGATTTGATCATTGCAGAGTGATGATTCAACTAATCCTAAAATACTATCATTAAAATTTGCAAATATTGCATCTCGTAAGGCTAATAAGACAGAGATATTTATGTTTCTTCTTGTGAGTGGCTTAACTCCAACCTGGACTAAACCATAATGAAGGAAATTATATCCTTCTTGAATGTGATGGTTTATTGCATCAGGAGAAAGTAATTGGCAAATTTCATGCTCTTTCCCAAAAGCATATATTTTTTCAATTATTTTTAACATGATGTTGAGGCTTGATAGAAACATCAAACCATGTTGTTTGTAAATATTTTTATTAGGTATTTTGGGTATATTCCGTACCCTATAATTTATTTGATCATCTGTTAACTCAAAATGTTCCTCATTTATCATGTCAGGTATTGAAGTTATTGTAGACCTACTGCTATTAGAAGAATTACTTCTAAATAACCTACTCATGACTCAAATAACTAAATTATTCTATACTGTATTTTTGTTACTAATTTTGTGGTGACTTCTACAACCTCCTATCAGATTTCACTCTTCTCCCTTTCGCCTCTACAACCTTCCTACCCTTGGGATTTACATATCTAAGAGGTCTTTCCGGTCCCTGAAGCTTAACCAAATAGAAGCTGATACGTTAGCCTCTAATAACAGATTCACAGGTTAAATTAACAAATAATACAAAGAAATAATCAATTATAAGAATAACCAGCCACTTGGGCAGAGGGTGAGATTCAATTAAAGCAATTATTCATGTAAGCAAATAAGCAACAATAATATCAATAACCAGCCTTAATAGGCAGTTAACAGTTTAATTAAGCAGAAATTGAAGTTGAAACAGTAATTAACCCCACAAGGTTTGGCTCTTATACCAAACGACGTGGAAACAATAATTATCCTTATGTTCTACTGATCAACCATGATGATTTCCGTACTCGATAACTCAAGTAAAATTTTCAAATCTCTAGCTAAACCATTAGAGATCCTAAGCGCTTATGTCCAATGGTACTATGCATCCTCACCGTCCAACAATCCAGTCATCCAACCTACAAATATATTGACTCATAGAATCTTAATCATAGTAGATCAAAATAACTGAACCATTAAACATGAGTTGATAACTCTCTCAAGATTAAGAGCACTCATAACATATTAGTAATGAGTTAGCATTTTCTAAAGATAGTAATTTTACTAAAAATCATGAAAATCAAACTTATTAGTCCATTCGATACATTCTAAATGCACTAACACGTTAACCATGATTTTCACCTAGTGACCGATGTAAGTCACTCAACAAAATAAAGTTAATGCATGACAATCTATCTTAATAAAGCACTCAACTTCACTAGATTATAAATATTAAACAGTCAAGTCATAAAAAACTCTTAGTTAAATACCTTATTCGCATGTGCTAAACTTCATATGATCCATAAACAAAATACTATTATGTTTGTGGATTTTTTCAAGAATGAAACAAATAATATGAGAACAAATTTTGTTATCATTAATCAGAAGTAAATTACTCAATGAATATAATAGATTTCACTTGATTTTAAGGCCACAATCCTAACACAAACTCCATGGAAGGCCTCCTTTATTCCAGTGATCAACATTGCAATGGAAAAAGTGCATTATCGGGGTTTTGCACTACAGCTGCGGACAACGACAACCAAAATACACAGCCACTGTAATGGACCACATCGGCCATCATTTGCAACGATGACGATGGCACTCCACTGTACACAGCCACCTCACACAGACTCTGTAGCCGCCCATTTCTTTGTCTAAACCAACAATGACTGAAAAAGTTACTGGAACTATCTATACTCGCCTCCGCATTGTTTCCAAGAACATTTATCTTAGATCTACTACTAAAATTTTCAAAAGTCTTTCCTTAACATCAATGATCTCACAATATGTTTCTGCGCATTTCAAATCTTTATAGGCCGCAAAGACCACCACGAATAGTAACAAGTTGCAAACGCACAGACTATGGGAGACTTTGCTTTCTCTAGCCATATTATGTCCATCTAATATAGTCTAACCCGCTGACCTGCTCAGTCATAATCTATGGCAGATAAAATTCATAACTCACGTCTATGAACCTTGTTCAGCCCCTTTTGCAAGCTCAACTTGTTTCTTAGGCTGTCCAAGTCTAATTCGAATATTAGGTCCTTTGTGCAAGCACAACATGCACACATCCAGGCCATGTATCAAAGGCCAAAACCTCATCACAAGCTTACATGTCCTAGTACTGCGCCATCCTCAGCATTCTGAAGTCCTGCATCTGTCCAAGGCAGATAAGTCAAAGGCATCCCAAGTGCATCCCTATCGAGATACAATTCGTTGGCAAGGTTTTAAAGAATCCAACTTTTACTTTTGATATGATTATTGATACTTCAAAAATCATGGTTACCATGTTCGATCAACTATTATCTATACTATTAGTATCGTGCTCGCAATGCCCCTCTAACACTCGTCCCTCACGCAAGTCCTTGTGTTTACCCTATGCCTACGTGACTCTTGTCCGTTTAATTGTTATTTGTATATTCTATTTGCAATGATTTATTATGATTCTTAGCTTGCAATGACCAAATTATTTCAAGAATCCTCAGGAATAACAAGTGTTAACCGTCCAACCGTCATCAGTCATCAAGTTTGCCATCATTATATGATATCAGACCTTGGACATATACACTATCTCGTAATTTCTGTTTCGCTAGAGATGCATACCAAACCAAAAGCTAAGTATTTATTTTTTATTATTGCTCTACTATTATTTTTGTCTCCTAATTTTAAGCAACAATACTTTATCTATTCACGAGATACCATTAAAATAGGGCGATCTTTACACAACCACTCGAACCATAAAAAAGTGTTGGACTTTATGATCAATGATACATATCATGTCAATTATGTTTCTTTCCCTACTAAACATGAAGCTTATCATGTATTATTACCCTATCACACTTTCACGAATAACATTCGTCGTATTTTTTCATCTTTTTTTGCCAACTATTATTGTAGGGGAGAAAAACACCCGGGCTAAAACACACTCAATAATAATTCCGAACAATGCCCAATACTCATATTTCTTGGGTAGGTCTCACATTAAGTCCAAGCAGAGGACTCCTTCGTGACCGAAGTCACCATGATGACTGAGACACCCTCCACGACCAGATCGATGGATACAACCCCACCTATACTTACACTACAGAGGTCACACGGATGATGAGGTAATCGCATACCTAGGTTCGTGGCTACTCGAGGTAGCTGATAAAATTTTCCTGTCATGATAATATATAATAATCAGTCATACAAGGAAATGATAGGCACACACCAAATCTACCAGGCAATCTCAATGGTTGTTTAAGAGGATAAAATAATAATTAAAATATCCTGATCAAAGAATATTCTCCATGAACATCTTCATTCCTTATCAGAGCAAGGAAGAAGATACACTGAACCTGGACGTTTGACTGATACAGAAAATCATTATAAATATATGATGATCTATATTAAATGGGAAGCAATTCTCCATAATGCTATTATTATTTTAAACAATCTAATGACTTGATCGTCGGAGTGAATTAGGTGGGGCATCCCCTGGTGCCTTGCTTACTGCTTTCACAATCGTTCTTGATTTTTGCAGATCCCTGGATGAATCACTGAGCGACATGTGGCGGACTCCTCGACAGTCGATGCAGACATATTTTTTGCATCAACAGTTTGGCGCCGTCTTTGTTTATCAAAAATATGGATCGTTTCACCATTGCTGTAATGATCATATTGGTGGATTAGCTTTCTATGATCGATTTTGAAAAAATGGGATAGAGAGAGAGAAGACATAAGGAGAATGTTTTGGGTCGACGTGAAAATCTGCTCCTGCGAGTCACATTCATTTTTATTGATGTGGTCTTAGATCAACATTAAAAAAAATAGAACAGTCACAGAATCCACCATTGCAGAAGCAGGCGAGCCACGAGTAGCCGTGAATCACGTCTAGTAACAACCAGCTCACGGTGTCTTCTAGGTCACCAGCATCCTACGTCGCCGAACCACTCACCCATGGCGTTGTTGGGCCTTTTCCAAGCCGCGGAACCCCCCCTCTAATTTTGAAAAATGGAAGCTTAGATCTACATCAAATGAGGGATTTTCAGACTCCAAAATGCCCATAGAAATTCTCAGGCGAAAATTTTCAGCCATTAGAAGCCTTTTTCGATCGTGAAAGGCTACCGGGAACGACCACACACGCCCCCACGATCCACCGGTGGTAGTGGTCTCTTCTCTACCCGCTTTTAGCTTTCTAGGTTGCCCTATATCCGATCCATGTCCGTACGGAGCCCAAGAGAGCTCACTGCAATGGTCCATAGAGAACATAGGAAGGCCCATAGCAGCCGAGCGCGCGCAGCCCACGAGTGAATGCGTGGCCTGTTTGAGACCCGTAGCTCCACCCATTCGCTACCTGTGATATGATCATGTGACCTGTGGCTTGCAGTTGGGCCCTTCACCAGGCCAGCCCACGCGTCCAAGGCCTTTCCTCCATAGCCTTTGCACCTTTGGAGTTAGGCGTCCCCATAAAGGCAGCCCAAGCCTCACTTCCTCATAAAGCCCAGCTCCGCCCAATGCTCTTCATAAGTCACATTTATTTAATCCATGTCCAACAAGCTCTCCATAAAATAAAATAATTATGGCAGAGCTGATTCCTAATATCAGTACAATATTCCAATGATAGGAGAATAATATAATTATTCTCACAAATACTTTTTCGCATCTTAGACGAGAGTGAGTTTCAAGATTCAGACGCCGGCCATTTAGCTCGGATCTACATTATTCTAAAATTTTATTCTCCCAAAATCAAGAGTCACACCGATGATCCCCATTAAAATTTTGAGGTCCGTTATTTATTTTTCATGCTAAATTTTATTATTCACTTAAAGAATATTTTTAGAGCACTTTTAATTCAGTATGATATCAAGCATGAAGCCATTATAAGTAACGAGATCCTAGGACATAATATTAAGTCTCATAATCTCTTAATTATATCACCATGATACCTTAGCATGAGTTCTATGAATCGTTAGGGCCCACCCGGTAAGGGATAAGAAGCTAGAAATAGAACTACAATGTAAATTTCCTAGGAATATAAAAGTGCAATTAAAACGCTCCCACGAGAGAGCAAACATAATTATCAAGACCGAAGAGGTCACAAAATATGCAAATGCTCTCACGAGAGAGCGAACATAATTATCAAAACCAGAAAGGTCACAAAATATGTAAACGCTCCCACGAGAGAGCGAACATAATTATTAAGATCCGAGAGGTCATAAAATACGCAAACGCTCCCACGAGAGAGCGAACATAATTATCGAGACCCGAAAGGTTACAAATGATGAAAATGCTCCGACAAGAGAGCAAGCATGATTATTAAGAACCAAGAGATCACAGATTACGTCAATGCTCTCACAAGTGAGCGAGCATAATTATCAAGACCGTACAAGTCAAAGATCACACTAATGCTTTGAAAGATATCAAACATGATTATCACGATCCGAGAGGTCACAAATTATAAAAATGCTCCTCTGAGAGAGCAAGCATAATTATCAAGACTCGAAAAGTGACAAATTATGCAAATACTCATATGAGATATCAAGCAAGACTCAAGAGGTCATAGATTATATAAACGCTCCCGCGAGAGAGCAAGCATAATTATCGAGACCTGAGAGATCCACTGACCAGACTGCTTGGCCAACACGGTATAGGAAAAAGTTGAAGAATGAAAAGTGGAAGTCCTGTATAGGGTTCAATGACCCGAATAAGGCATGCCCAAAGGACAACTTTCTTATTCCAAAAATTAATCAATTAGTGGACGCCACAACGGAGCACGAGATGCTCAGTCTCTTGGACTCCTTCTCTGGGTAAAATCATATACTCATGCATTCATTAGACCCAAAGAAGACGACCTTTGTGACTGAGAGGAAGACATATTGCTATAAAGTCATGTCGCTTGGACTGAAGAATGCAAGAACTGCCTATCAGTCTTAGTCTACAAAATGTTCCAAGAGTACATGCGGAAGATGATCGAAGTGATCAGAGAGTTTGATATACATAAGATACGAAACTCAGACCACAATCAAGGCTTAAGAACTCGCTGACTTTGCGGTAGAGATGACACCGCCCCAAGAGAAAGATGACTGGAGCTGTACATAAAATGTCATGCAAGATGACATGATGGATAGAGGCACGTGGAAAGAACCTTCATACATAGAAATGGTGCTCAATGTGGATGGTTCTGCAAACGCATACGGAAGTAAAGCGGGACTGATACTCAAAAGATAAGAGAAGATCATAACTGAAAGGGCGATGCACATTGCATTCAGGAGATCAAACAATGAAGTCGAATATGAAGCTTTGCTCGCATGTCAACGGAGATTCTCAAGCTAGCCACAAGAATGTGGGAAAATCATAACAAAGTTCTAAAATTGAAGGAAGTATTCAAAGAGTGCTCTGTAGAGCAGCTATCCCGAGCACACGAGATGCTTGGATGAAAAACCTCAATAAAGGTCATGACCGTCGAGGCCTCCTACTCACCAGAGATCGATGACTAGAAGAAAGACCCTACATAGGGAAAAAGGGCCACAGAAGTATCCCGTGGCACCCAAACACACGAGATGGTCAGACGAAAGACCTCAACCAAGGTGACGGCCTAAGGAGGCATCCTGATCACTAAGGACGATTTAAAGAAAGACTCTACATAGGGAAAAAGGACCACGAAAGTATCTCGTGGCACCCGAGCACACAAGATGATTGGACGAAAGACCTCAACCAAGGTGATGGCCTAACAAGGCCTCCTAATTACTAAGGATGATTTGGGGAAAGACGCTACATAGGGTAAAAGGACCACGAAAGTATGAGGTGGCACCCGAGGTCAAAGAACCTTCTGATGAAAGACCTCACCTAGGGCGACGGCCTAACAAAGCATCCTAATCACATATGATGATCTGGAAAAATATCGTACGAAGGGAAAAAAGACCTCATCCAAGGCAACATCCTAATAAGGCATCCTTATCACATAAGATATTAGAAAAAGACCCTACCTAGGGTAAAAGACCCTACCTAGGGTAAAAGACCACTGTAATATTTCATGACATGAGATGTTGGGATGAAGTACTTTGATAATGGTCATCGTCGCCAAGACCTCATAACTTACCTAAGACGAATAAGAGAAAAGACCTTACACAAGAAAGACCTTACACAAGGTAAAAGGACCACTGTAATATTCTATGGTACTTGAAGTCACCAGATGACTACGATGGTCATATAGATGACTATGATACTCCAAGTCACACAAATGACTAAGGCAGACAAAGTCACCAAGATAACTATATTGGATCCAAAGTCACATAGATGGCTAAGTTCTCCAAGTCACACAAATGGCTAAGTACCCCAAGTCACATAGAGGACTAAGTACCCCCAGTCACACGTATGACTAAGTACTCCCAGTCACATAGATGACTAAATACCTTAAGTCACTCAGATGACTATATTACTCTATGTCATAAATATGGTTAAGATACTCGAAGTTACCAAGATAACTATGGTACCTAGAATCACAATTATGAAAATGACACCTAAGTCACACTGATGACTATGGTATCGATATTAGCCAAAATCTCACAAATCACAAATGATCTTGGTACTCTACTAAAGATGACTCCAAAGGACCTCACCATCAAGGACTCATCAAACATGATTTGAGCAAGCGAGGCAAAGATGGATCCAAAACCTTCAGCTAGAAAGAGAAAGCATTGATGAATTGCATGAGCAAACACATAAGCACAGAGAGATGCAACGACAAGCTCAGTAGAATAAGCAATTCATTTCCAATGAAGAACGTCAACAAGACCAAATACAAACCAACCGCTCGATGAGATATATTTGGTCGATATTCTAAGGGCATAGAAGTTAAGGACTTTTAATAACTCAAGAATATTGTCAAACTCAAGGCATGATGATGGGGGGCATCATTCCATAGATACTCAAAAGTCATTTGTTCTCCAAGAGAAGAACCACTCAATTTTCTTTAAGGCTAGCTCAAAGACACTCGCTGTGCCAAGCTACGCTACAAAAACATTATAAATTTCAAACAAAGCAACGGACGACTTAGATAGTCAAATCACTACATGACTTGGACANTATATCCTTCTTGAATGTGATGGTTTATTGCATCAGGAGAAAGTAATTGGCAAATTTCATGCTCTTTCCCAAAAGCATATATTTTTTCAATTATTTTTAACATGATGTTGAGGCTTGATAGAAACATCAAACCATGTTGTTTGTAAATATTTTTATTAGGTATTTTGGGTATATTCCGTACCCTATAATTTATTTGATCATCTGTTAACTCAAAATGTTCCTCATTTATCATGTCAGGTATTGAAGTTATTGTAGACCTACTGCTATTAGAAGAATTACTTCTAAATAACCTACTCATGACTCAAATAACTAAATTATTCTATACTGTATTTTTGTTACTAATTTTGTGGTGACTTCTACAACCTCCTATCAGATTTCACTCTTCTCCCTTTCGCCTCTACAACCTTCCTACCCTTGGGATTTACATATCTAAGAGGTCTTTCCGGTCCCTGAAGCTTAACCAAATAGAAGCTGATACGTTAGCCTCTAATAACAGATTCACAGGTTAAATTAACAAATAATACAAATAAATAATCAATTATAGAGTGAAATTCAATCAAAACAATTATTCATGTAAGCAAATAAGCAACAATAATATCAATAACCAGCCTTAATAGGCAGTGAACAGTTTAATTAAGCAAAAATTGAAGTTGAAACAGTAATTATCCCCACAAGGTTTGGCTCTTATACCAAACGACGTGGAAACAATAATTATCCTTATGTTCTACTGATCAACCATGATGATTTTCGTACTCGATAACTCAAGTAAAATTTTCAAATCTCTAGCTAAACCATTAGAGATCCTAAGCACTTATGTCCAATGGTACTATGCATCATCGCCGTCCAACAATCCAGTCATCCAACCTACAAATATATTGACTCAGAATCTTAATCATAGTAGATCAAAATAACTGAACCATTAAACATGAGTTGATAACTCTCTCAAGATTAAGAGCACTCATAACATACTAGTAATGAGTTAGCATTTTCTAAAGATAGTAATTTTACTAAAAATCATGAAAATCAAACTTATTAGTCCATTCGATGCATTCTAAATGCACTAACACGTTAACCATGATTTTCACCTAGTGACCGATGTAAGTCACTCAACAAAATAAAGTTAATGCATGACAATCTATCTTAATAAAGCACTCAACTTCACTAGATTATAAATATTAAACATTCAAATCATAAAAAACTCTTAGTTAAATACCTTATTCGCATGTGCTAAACTTCATAGGATCCATAAACTAAATACTATTATGTTTGTGAATTTTTTCAAGAATGAAACAAATAATATGAGAACAAATTTTGTTATTATTAATCAGAAGTAAATTACTCAATGAATATAATAGATTTCACTTGATTTTAAGGCCACAATCCTAACACAAACTCCATGGAAGGCCTCCTTTATTCCAGTGATCAACATTGCAATGGAAAAAGTGCATTATCGGGGTTTTGCACTACAGCTGCGGACAACGACAACCAAAATACACAGCCACTGTAATGGACCACATCGGCCATCATTTGCAACGATGACGATGGCACTCCACTGTACACAGCCACCTCACACAGACTCTGTAGCCGCACATTTCTTTGTCTAAACCAACAATGACTGAAAAAGTTACTGGAACTATCTATACTCGTCTCCGCATTGTTTCCAAGAACATTTATCTTAGATCTACTACTGAAATTTTCAAAAGTCTTTCCTTAACATCAATGATCTCACAATATGTTTGTGCGCATTTCAAATCTTTATAGGCCGCAAAGACCACCACGAATAGTAACAAGTTGCAAACGCACAGACGATGGGAGACTTTGCTTTCTCTAGCCATATTATGTCCATCTAATATAGTCTAACCCGCTGACCTGCTCAGTCATAATCTATGGCAGATAAAATTCATAACTCACGTCTATGAACCTTGTTCAGCCCCTTTTGCAAGCTCAACTTGTTTCTTAGGCTGTCCAAGTCTATTCCGAATATTAGGTCCTTTGTGCAAGCACAACATGCACACATCCAGGCCATGTATCAAAGGCCAAAACCTCATCACAAGCTTACATGTCCTAGTACTGCGCCATCCTCAGCATTCTGAAGTCCTGCATCTGTCCAAGGCAGATAAGTCAAAGGCATCCCAAGTGCATCCCTATCGAGATACAATTCGTTGGCAAGGTTTAAAAGAATCCAACTTTTACTTTTGACATGATTATTGATACTTCAAAAATCATGGTTACCATGTTCGATCAACTATTATCTATACTATTAGTATCGTGCTCGCAATGCCCCTCTAACACTCGTCCCTCACGCAAGTCCTTGTGTTTACCCTATGCCTACGTGACTCTTGTCCGTTTAATTGTTATTTGTATATTCTATTTGCAATGATTTATTATGATTCTTAGCTTGCAATGACCAAATTATTTCAAGAATCCGCAGGAATAACAAGTGTTAACCGTCCAACCGTCATCAGTCATCAAGTTTGCCATCATTATATGATATCAGACCTTGGACATATACACTATCTCGTAATTTCTGTTTCGCTAGAGATGCATACCAAACCAAAAGCTAAGTATTTATTTTTTATTATTGCTCTACTATTATTTTTGTCTCCTAATTTTAAGCAACAATACTTTATCTATTCACGAGATACCATTAAAATAGGGCGATCTTTACACAACCACTCGAACCATAAAAAGTGTTGGACTTTATGATCAATGACACATATCATGTCAATTATGTTTCTTTCCCTACTAAACATGAAGCTTATCATGTATTATCATACCCTATCACACTTACACGAATAACATTCGTCATATTTTTTCATCTTTTTTTGCCAACTATTATTGTAGGGGAGAAAAACACCTGGGCTAAAACCCACTCAATAATAATTCCGAACAATGCCCAATACTCATATTTTTTGGGTAGGTCCCACATTAAGTCCAAGCAGAGGACTCCTTCGTGACCGAAGTCACCATGATGACTAAGACACCCTCCACGACCAGATCGATGGATACAAACCCCACCTATACTTACACCACAGAGGTCACACAGATGATGAGGTAATCGCATACCTAGGGTTCGTGGCTACTCGAGGTAGCTGATATAATTTTCCTGTCATGATAATATATAATAATCAGTCATACAAGGAAATGATAGGCACACACCAAATCTACCAGGCAATCTCAATGGTTGTTTAAGATGATAAAATAATAATTAAAATATCCTGATCAAAGAATATTCTCCATGAACATCTTCATTCCTTATCAGAACAAGGAAGAAGATACACTGAACCTGGACGTTTGACTGATACAGAAAATCATTATAAATATATGATGATCTCCATTAAATGGGAAGCAATTCTCCATAATGCTATTATTATTTTAAACAATCTAATGACTTGATCGTCAGAGTGAATTAGGTGGAGCATCCCCTGGTGCCTTGCTTACTGTTTTCACAATCGTTCTTGATTTTTGCAGATCCCTGGATGAATCACTGAGCGACGTGTGGCGGACTACTCGACAGTCGATGCAGACATATTTTTTGCATCAACAGTTTGGCGCCGTCTGTGTTTATCAAAAATATGGATCGTTTCACCATTGCTGTAATGATCATATTGGTGGATTAGCTTTCTATGATCGATTTTGAAAAAATGGGATAGAGAGAGAGAAGACATAAGGAGAATGTTTTGGGTCGACGTGAAAATCTGCTCCTGCGAGTCACATTCATTTTTATTGATGTGGTCTTAGATCAACATTAAAAAAAATAGAACAGTCACAGAATCCACCATTGCAGAAGCAGGCGAGCCACGAGTAGCCGTGAATCACGTCTAGTAACAACCAGCTCACGGTGTCTTCTAGGTCACCAGCATCCTACGTCGCCGAACCACTCACCCATGGCGTTGTTGGGCCTTTTCCAAGCCGCGGAATCCCCCTCTAATTTTGAAAAATGGAAGCTTAGATCTACATCAAATGAGGGATTTTTTTACTCCAAAATGCCCATAAAAATGCTCAGGCGAAAATTTTCAGCCATTAGAAGCCTTTTTCGATCGTGAAAGGCTACTGGGAACGACCACACACGCCCCCACGATCCACCGGTGGTAGTGGTCTCTTCTCTACCCGCTTTTAGCTTTCTAGGTTGCCCTATATCCGATCCATGTCCGTACGGAGCCCAAGAGAGCTCACTGCAATGGTCCATAGAGAACATAGGAAGGCCCATAGCAGCCGAGCGCGCGCAGCCCACGAGTGAATGCATGGCCTGTTTGAGACCCGTAGCTCCACCCATTCGTTACCTGTGATATGATCATGTGACCTGTGGTTTGCAGTTGGGCCTTTCACCAGGCCAGCCCACGCGTCCAAGGCCTTTCCTCCATAGCCTTTGCACCTTTGGAGTTAGGCGTCCCCATAAAGGCAGCCCAAGCCTCACTTCCTCATAAAGCCCAGCTCCGCCCAATGCTCTTCATAAGTCACATTTATTTAATCCATGTCCAACAAGCTCTCCATAAAATAAAATAATTATGGTAGAGTTGATTCCTAATATCAATACAATATTCCAATGACAGGAGAATAATATAATTATTCTCACCAATACTTTTTTGCATCTTAGACGAGAGTGAGTTTCAAGATTCAGACACCGACCATTTAGCTCGGATCTACATTATTCTAAAATTTTATTCTCCCAAAATCAAGAGTCACACCGATGATCCCCATTAAAATTTTGAGGTCCGTTATTTATTTTTCATGCTAGATTTTATTATTCACTTAAAAAATATTTTTAGAGCACTTTTAATTCAGTATGATATCAAGCATGAAGCCATTATAAGCAACAAGATCCTAAGACATAATATTAAGTCTCATAATCTCTTAATTATATCACCATGATACCTTAGCACGAGTTCTATGAATCGTTAGAGCCCACCCGGTAAGGGATAAGAAGCTAGAAATAGAAATACAATGTAAATTCCCTAGGAATATAAAAGTGCAGTTAAAACGCTCCCACGAGAGAGCAAACATAATTATCAAGACCGAAGAGATCACAAAATATGCAAACGCTCTCACGAGAGAGCGAACATAATTATCAAAACCAGAAAGGTCACAAAATATGTAAATGCTCCCACGAGAGAGCGAACATAATTATTAAGATCCGAGAGGTCATAAAATACGTAAACGCTCCCACGAGAGAGCGAACATAATTATCGAGACCCGAAAGGTTACAAATGATGAAAATGCTCCGACGAGAGAGCAAGCATGATTATCAAGAACCAAGAGATCACAGATTACACCAATGCTCTCATAAGTGAGCGAGCATAATTATCAAGACCGTACAAGTCAAAGATCACACTAATGCTTTGAAAGATATCAAACATGATTATCACGATCCGAGATGTCACAAATTATAAAAATGCTCCTCTGAGAGAGCAAGCATAATTATCAAGACTCGAAAGGTGACAAATTATACAAATACTCATATGAGATATCAGCAAGACTCGAGAGGTCATAGATTACATAAACGCTCCCGTGAGAGAGCAAGCATAATTATCGAGACCTGAGAGATCCACTAACCAGACTGCTTGGCCAACACGGTAAAGGAAAAAGTTGAAGAATGAAAAATGGAAGTCCTGTATAGGGTTCAATGACCCGAATAAGGCATGCCCAAAGGACAACTTTCTTATTCAAAAAATTAATCAATTAGTGGACGGCACAACGGGGCACGAGATGCTCAGTCTCTTGGATTCCTTCTCTGGGTAAAATCATTTACTCATGCATTCATTAGACCCAAAGAAGACGACCTTTGTGACTGAGAGGAAGACATATTGCTATAAAGTCATATCGCTAGGACTGAAGAATGCAAGAACTGCCTATCAGTCTTAGTCTACAAAATGTTCCAAGAGTACATGCGGAAGATGATCGAAGTGCTCAGAGAGTTTGATATACATAAGATACGAAACTCAGACCACAATCAAGGCTTAAGAACTCGCTGACTTTGCAGTAGAGATGACACCACCCTAAGAGAAAGATGACTCGAGCCGTACATAATATGTCATGCAAGATGACATGATGGATAGAGGCACGGGGAAAGAACCTTCAGACATAGAAATGGTGCTCAATGTGGATGGTTCTGCAAACGCATACGGAAGTGAAGCCGGACTGATACTCAAAAGATAAGAGAAAATCATAACTGAAAGGGCGATGCACTTTGCATTCAGGACATCAAACAATGAAGTCGAATATGAAGCTTTGCTCGCATGTCAACGGAGATTCTCAAGCTAGCGACAAGAATGTGGGAAAATCATAGCAAAGTTCTAAAATTGAAGGAAGTATTCAAAGAGTGCTCCGTAGAGCAGCTATCCCGAGCACACGAGATGCTTGGATGAAAAACCTCAATAAAGGTCATGATCGTCGAGGCCTCCTACTCACCAGGGTGGGGTATTTTACCCAGGGTGGGGTCTTTTACCCAGGGTGGGGTCTTTTACCCAGGGTGAGTGTTTTACCAAGGGTGGGGTCTTTTACCCAGGTTGAGTGTTTTAACCAGGGTGGGGTCTTTTACCCAGGGTGAGTGTTTTACCCAGGGTGGGGTCTTTCACCCAGGGTGAGTGTTTTACCTAGGTGGGGTGTTTTACCCAGGGTGAGTGTTTTACCCAGGGTGGGGTGTTTTATCCAGGGTGGGGTCTTTTACCGAGGGTGAGTGTTTTACCCAGGGTGGGGTCTTTTACCCAGGGTGAGTGTTTTACCCAGGGTGGGGTCTTTTACCCAGGGTGAGTGTTTTATAACCAATGTAAGTGTAAAGGCAGTCAGATGATACTTCATCAGATGATTGTATTGTACAAGGGGGTAGGAGGTTATAGAAAAGAAAGAATGTAAAAAAAAATGATTAATAAAAAAAAAGTACTAAAGTAAATAAATTCTTGATTGGATTAGGAATCGAATTTGGAATTCGGTATGGATAAAAGATCTTCCTATGTTATACTATTCAATTATCCGTGAACGTATTGAGCAATATAATAGAGAAATCAAAATTGTAAATACCGGTACCGTACTTCAAGTAGGCAATGGCATTGCTCGTATTTATGGTCTTGATGAAGTAATGGCAGGTGAATTAGTAGAATTTGAAGAGGGTACTATAGGCATTGCTCTTAATTTGGAATCAAATAATGTTGGTGTTGTATTAATGGGTGACTTCTACTAAAAAAAATATCGGTATAGGTAAAATCTTTCTCTTCTATGAGAATTTTTTTTTTGAACAATTGAATCCACGAAAAAGTTAAGTGTTAAAAAAAAAAAGAAATTCGATATTGTTTCTAATTAGTATGTCTTTATCTCATTGATGAGATCAAATCCCGAATCCGTTTATAGTATCCAGTCGGATTGGAATATCATAAGGATGGTAGTGATTTAACTAGAATAGAAAGTTCTAATGATCTAGATGTAACTAAAAAATACAGGCATTTGTCGGTTCAATGCGAAAATTGTTATGGATTAAATTATAAGAAATTTTTTAAATCCAAAATGAATATTTGTGAACAATGTGGATACCATTTGAAAATGAGTAGTTCAGATAGAATCGAACTTTTTTCTTAAAAAAAAGAGACGGGGTGTGGGGAGAAATGACAAGAAGATATTGGAACATCAATTTGGAAGAGATGATGGAAGCATGAGTTCATTTTGGTCATGGTACTAGGAAATGGATTCCTAGAATGGCACCTTATATTAGATTTTGTATAGACGTATAGGGAATCTAATGAAATTCTTAGTTACGGAAAGGGCGGAAGATACTTTATATACGGACTCATGAAAGTTTTTGAGTGCTCCAGCATTTTCTCAATATTATATTGAATGGATAATTGGCTTTTACTTATTGAAATTCTTGTATAGCTGGGATAAATCTAGATCACTCTCATTTTCTTATTCGAACTTTTTTTTTCCATTGAACGACCCTATTAGAGTGCCCCACAATATAGAATTGTTGGTATGAAAATTTTTTTTAGTAATGAACGACTCGACTCTAAATGTCTGAAATGTTTTTTATATTTCTAGAAATCACTTCAGTTATTGGTGTCCAAATAGGGTATGCGGTATAAAAATAGAGAATCTATTCTCATCTGGTGACTTCAAGTACCATAGAATATTACAGTGGTCCTTTTACCTTGTGTAAGGTCTTTTCTCTTATTCGTCTTAGATAAGTTATGAGGTCTTGGCGACGATGACCATTATCAAAGTACTTCATCCCAACATCTCGTATCATGAAATATTACAGTGGTCTTTGACCCTCCCGACCCTCCCTAGGGAGGGTCTTTGACCCTGACCCTGACCCTACCTAGGGTGGGTGACCCTAGGTAGGGTCTTTGACCCTGACCCTACCTAGGGTGGGTGACCCCGACCCTACCTAGGGTGGGTGACCCCACCTAGGGTGGGTGGGTGACCCCACCTAGGGTGGGTGGGTGACCCCACCTAGGTACTGTAATATTTCATGACACGAGATGTTGGGATGAAGTACATTGATAATGGTCATCGTCGCCAAGACCTCATAACTTACCTAAGACGAATAAGAGAAAAGACCTTACACAAGGTAAAAGGACCACTGTAATATTCTATGGTACTTGAAGTCACCAGATGACTACGATTGTCATATAGATGACTATGATACTCCAAGTCACATAAATGACTAAGGCACACAAAGTCACCAAGATGACTATATTGGATCCAAAGTCACATAGATGGCTATGTTCTCCAAGTCACACAAATGGCTAAGTACCCCAAGTCACATAGAGGACTAAGTACCCCCAGTCACACGTATGACTAAGTACCCCCAGTCACATAGATGAATAAATACCTTAAGTCACTTAGATTACTATATTACTCTACGTCACAAATATGGTTAAGATACTCGAAGTTACCAAGATAACTATGGTACCGAGATTAGCCAAAATCTCACAAATCACAAATGATCTTAGTACTCTACTAAATATGACTCCAAAGGACCTCACCATCAAGGACTCATCAAACACGATTTGAGCAAGCAAGGCAAAGATGGATCCAAAACCTTCAGCTAGAAAGAGAAAGCATTGATGAATTGCATGAGCAAACACATAAGCACAGAGAGATGCAACTACAAGCTCAGTAGAACAAGCAATTCATTTCCAATGAAGAACGTCAACAAGACAAAATACAAACCAACCGCTCGATGGGATATATTTGGTCGATATTCTAAGGGCATAGAAGTTAAGGATTTTTAATAACTCAAGAATATTGTCAAACTCAAGGCATGATGATGGGGGCATCATTCCATAGATACTCAAAAGTCATTTGTTCTCCAAGAGAAGAACGACTCAATTTTCTTTAAGGCTAGCTCAAAGACACTCGCTGTGCCAAGCTACGCTACAAAAACATTATAAATTTCAAACAAAGCAACGGACGACTTAGATAGTCAAATCACTACATGACTTGGACAGACCAATAAACTCAGACATTGAGTTACAAGAAAGAGTCAACAACCAAAGCATCAAAATCTTTGGTTCCCAGCCACAACTTAGTTTCTAAAAATGTAACTCTAAATGGCAAGAAGAACCATTGGGAAGCACACCATTGAGTGTAATAACTCCATCGTCCACCACACAACATGAGATGCCAAAGTAATGTACCAGATACATGGTCAAGTATGGATCAACGTGAGAATGCAACGTTGGATTTCAAAAAAAATCCCACCCTTTAAAAGATTCTATAACGTCATAACGTCAAGTCAACCTCATAGTGAAGCAATCCCAATATAATGATGTCTTATTGCTTGCCCAGATCAAATGAATTCAATCTTAACACCAGTCTATCCATACGCTTAGACGAAGGTGTAACAGTTTTATTGTTATGAGCACTAATCCAACCAAGCCGCCTGACTGCCAGATGAAAATCATAGGGACTCGATCCCGATAATCACTCAGAGCAACTTGCATAAACCTGAACCATAGAGCTTCAGGTCCCAACACGATCACGCACATCATTACATGAACAAGTCCAACATTAATCAAGATGATGACATTTTTATCAAGAGTCAATTGATAAATACGAAGAAAGCTTGTCTCAGTCACAAGATGCTTTGAGACGCCATCATGAACCAGCAACAAATACTTAGATATTTGGACATAAACTCTACTGTTTGATGATATCAATGCCAAAATATGCTCAATACTAGATTAAGTATAAAGACAGAGTCTTGGGTAAAAGCTCGTGGCACACTCCACAACATATTTCTTGACTCTATCGCTATGCTCCAAACTCAAGAAGTAGGCAAACTGTAGGGGAAAAAAAAACCCGGGCTAAAGCCCACTCAATAATATTTCTGAACAATGCCTAATACTCATATTTCTTGTGTAGGGCCGACATTAAGTCCAAACCGAGGACTCCTCTGTGACCGAAGTCACTATGATGATCGAGGCACCCTCCACAACCAGATCGATCGACACGACCCCACCTATACTTACACTATCGAGGTCACACAGATGATGAGACAATCACATACCTAAGTTCGTGGCTACACAAGTTAGCCGATATCATCTGTCATGATAAGATATAATAATCAGTCATACAAGGAAATGATAAGCATACATCAAATCTATCAGGCAATCTCAATGGTTGTTAAAGAAGACAATATGATAACCAAAATATTTTGATCTAAGAATATTCTCCATTAAATAGTAAGTAATTCTCCATATTGCTGTTATTATTTTAAACACATTACTGACTTGATCATCGGAGTGCATTAGGTTGGACACCCTCCGGTGCCCCGCCTACTGCTTTCACGATCGTTCTTGATTTTTGCAGACCTTGGACAAATCTCCGAGCGATACATGGCGGACTCCTCGACAGTCGATGCATGCATATTTTTTCCATCAACAATTATAGTTCAATAATATACCATAGTTCAACCATGTTATCAATTAGGGAAATCATGCTCTATCATGTTTCACTTTCATGCTATTAATTTGGCACATCATGAATCTTCTAATTTGATTTCCTTGCCATTTCTCAACGATAAGTTTGTATCGAGATACACAATTAATATAACTCTTATATAGTTCTAGAGTACATCATCGATATATTTGTGAATTGATCTTGACTTCGTACATCATTACTATGTTTTATTCATGTCTTCATATTCCTACATTCCAAAGTGTCTTTTCAATATTGAAACACATTTTTACTTGCTTAACGAGATTTTACGTCCAATATGAGTGTTTGAGATTGTATATTTAACTTTTTTGACTAATTTTCTTACATAGCTGCACTACCGAGGAACTCTCTTATGTAGTAGCCTTGTACCAGTTTGCAGCCAGCTAATTTTTCTGTCAAACTGTACTGACTCAGATCAAATTGTGTGACATATAATACACCAATAGAAAATTTCACCTTCCTCTGGGTTTTAACTAAAGACGATTCAGAGTTCCCTAGATGAAGCTCTGACAGATTCCATACACTACTATGATTTTGCTCTTCAACGATGGACATTAAAAAAGAGACACGATGGGAAACTAAGAGTCTAAGACCCCATCATTTTCACAATATGAAAACATGAAAATGACGGGGCATAGAATCCTTGTCGTAACTAAGATGATGAGGTCTAATGACCTTGTCGTTTTGTAATAAACTAAAGAACAAAATGATGAGGTTTTGTGATCCTATCGTAAGTAAAACACGACGGGGTCTGAGACCCCGTCATAAGTGAGTCCCTACTAAACACGATGAGACCCAAGTACTTTACTTTCACTTCCAAGTTCTTTCTATTTCATTCCTTCTCCAGACCCCGTGCCCTAGCCTTTTCTTCATCCCTAACCTCATGTCTGCAGTCTCACCATAAAGGTTCACCCTCTCTCTCTTTGAGTTTTAGCTTTTTGTTAAGGCTCGTGCGTCTGTAATGAAATCCACAATAGGTGCTTGAATTTCCAATGATACTAAGGAGATCATTCAAGAATGAGTCTCTAAATTCGTCTGCTTCATCACGAGTGGTAAGTAAGTTATTCAATTTTTAATTGGTCTTCTTATTTATTAATTATGAGCATTGAACAAAGCTTGTAAGATTTAATGTTTTATATTCTTGAAACTCAAATTGTACGCATGTTTGATGTCGAGAGCTGCTAAGTGTTTCAGCTATCTTATGCGGCTGTGATAGGTAACAATCAGTTCTTGTTTTACAGAGGGTTGAAGAAAGCCAAGAAAGAACGAGGCTGGACTAGAGGTTTTAAAACTTAGTAGAGGATCTAGAGAGCTCTCAAAGTTCCAGTTTTTAAAATTTGGGATCCTTGGCTTTCCTTACTGGCATTATTAATGTGTGGAAGAGGAATACCAGATTAAAAAATTTGGATTTTGATATCAAGTTGTATGAGAAGCATCGATCTTCTTTGCACTTAGAACGTCCAGAGAAGAAACTGGTAAAGGTAATGTTTCCATTTACTTCCATTGTGTCCCACTACTTCGATAACTTTCGCATTAAAATTCCAAATTAGTTTAAACCAAAACAAATTTGAGATGCTAAAATTAAATTAGGCTTTCTTAGTTCTAGCAGTACTTGCATTTCAACCTTTTCTCTATACTCCATTAGATTTGTAGAATTGCAAGTAAAATTTGCACATCCAGTTTTTTGGTGCCGTTGCCGGGGAAATTATAATTAAAATTTGAACTATATTTGCACATTACTTGCGGGCTGCTGTGAAAGTATTTAGATTCCATTTCTTTCTTCTAATATAATCTATCTGGTTGAGAAGTTCGTATGCTGATCGATGGGCATTTACTACTTTCCAGGAAGTACCGCGAGAACCTTTTATCCCTCTCACATAGGAAGAGGTAGATGAGGTTGAACATGCATCTTATGCTAACCGGTATCATTTGATTCTACATGTATTCAGTCATAAATTGGGTGACTTTTCTTGTATGACATCTTTTGGCATTCATTCAGCAGGAGGAAGATTTTGGTTGCTCATGAGAATTCAAATATAGAGATTTCTGGAGAAAGGTTCTAGTGCCTTAGACCAGGGGCATGGCTCAATGATTGAGGTACTTCTTTTCATTTTTTGTTAACTTATCCTCATTTTTATTGTCTGGTGCATGATAAGGACTATCTAATGTATATGTTTGTGTGTTTTATTCAGGTTATCAATTTGTACCTCGAATTACTGAAAGAAAGAGAAAAAAGAAAAAAAAAATGATCTTCTGCATATTTCTTTAGTTCAAACTCTCTTGAATTTTTCTTACAGTTTTTGGCTCATTTACAGTGTTGATGGACATCGGGGAGCAAGAGTAGAACATAATCAATGCTTCAGTTTGTTGCCAGGTTTAGTTTACTTTTTACTATCGCCTATATTGAGTTTATGTGTACTAGTATCATTTTTCACTGAAAGTTCTATTGGGTGTTTAGTTATTTGTGTTGACCATTTTTACTACTTCATGTACTTTTTTATATATGAGTGATCTATTGTATTTTTAAGAGAATGAGTTGCAGAATATATTTACTTGTTGCTAACGTGTTTTGTCCTCTAATTAAGACTTCCTTTCCCTTTTTCTATTAGATCATACCTCAACACAGTTTGTTTAAGAACACAACTTCAATTGAATATTGAATTTCTTACAAGTGGGATAAGAGATTATCTGATTAAATCTTACATATTATATGCTTAAAATGTTTATTTTTATTTTATATGTCAATTATAGATTTTCTTAATGCAAATTTTTACTAAATTGTGGTATCCTATTAGAGAAGGCATATGCAAAATTGCATGGTTCTAATGAAGCCTTAGAAGGAGGTCTTGTTCAGGAAGCACTTGTAAACTTTATGGAGGAGCTGGTGAGGAGATTGATATGAGGAGTGCGCGCCCATATCGATCTAGCAAGCGGTGGACTATGGTCTCAGTTGCTACGCTTCAAACAAGAGGGGTTTCTACTCGGTGCTGGCAGTCTCTGGCTTCTTCGGCTATTTTTTTAAATGAATATCTTTAAGGACGGTTAATCCATAAAGCATCATTAAAAAAGAAACTCTTACGACGGTTGTGACAACTTATAATGACGGTTTATTAACCCACCATTGTAAAAATTTCACCTTCCTAAACAATAGATGATTTTTTAGGACACCCTTTTTGACGACGGATGAGTAACCGTCGTTAATTATCTTTACGACGGATTTTCCCCGTCGTTAAAAATAGTATTTGTACTAGTGATATTGACTGTTCCAAAAAGGAAAAAACTGTACAAATCAATCAAAATTAGGGGTGTTCAAAATCAAACCAAACCGGCCGAACCGAATCGAACCGAAAAGGGTCAATTCGGTCATTTCTTTATGTGTGTTCGGTTCGGAAAATTGCATAACCAAAGTTTCGGTTCGGAATTTGGGTGGTTTTTGAACCGAAATATTAAATTTATATTATTTTTTATTTTTTATATATAATTTCTTATAAAACCAAACCGAACTGGAGTAAAACTTTAATTTTATATTTGTTTTTTCAATAATATCATTTAAAATTTATTTTTAATTAATAATACCGAACCAAACCAAAAGGAACCAAAACTCATGGTTCGGTTTGGTTCGGTTCTTTTAGCATTCACGATTCGGTTCGGTTTGATTTTATTGTCGAAAATGAAGTTTTGGTTCGGTTCGGTTTTTGTCAAAAAACTGATCGACTCGAACCATGAACACCCCTAATCAAAATATACATCTCAGGAAAGTAAAAATAACGAATCATATGCCGATAGAAGGACACAGATGTCAGCTTCACTTATTATTTTCTAGAAAACAATTTAGAGTTCTTTAGAATAACTTATGCCAGTTTTCTTATACTGTTCAGGAAAGCAAAACTATGGAGATTGGCCAACTTCAAGCATCTAATTGTGCTGACACAAAAACAATTACATGATGAATCACGCAATAGTAGAATATGTACTGATGTTATCGCTCTGTAGGACTTTATGGAGTATGATTTGGACTTCTCTAGAAGCAATCATGACGATTTCACATGCTGCACGGGAAAGGAGAATCTGCCACCAAGTCTACATGATCATTATTAGACTTTGATATTCATAAATGAACTTCTTCTCATACCAGGTCAACACAAGAGAAATTCCACACAGTGGCTCAACTTGAGGTTCAAACTCAGCTGTGCGCAACTCACGAATAGTTCGAACTAAACCATGCCGATATCATTTCATAGCTTGGACGTAAGCAACATCTCTAGGTTAGACGCAAACAGTGACTCAATTTAACCTCACGACATCCGTTCACATTCTCCTAGAGTGGAATATCACGTTCCTATTTCAAGGTACTTAATAAAATATTATACTGAATCTTACTGCAATTTCTTCCTTTGTAAATTCATCGAAAATGCCCAGACGCTTTGTAAGCCAACTTGATGTTGAGACTAAGCCCGCTTAGATTAAAATAGTCCAAGACATGACAAACTCCTAGGCAACAAGGACATGGGGGCAAGGCACTTTAGCGTCGAAGATACTTAACACGGTTGTGTAAGCCTGAAAGGATCGAGGCAACAACCATATAAAAGAACACGAGGTTAGGCATACGTCAAAGCCGAGTTTATGGCCGAGCCAAATAAAAATACAACTTCATCAAGTTAGGCGTAGGGTCTCAGTCGAGTATATAACCATAACATCATAAAATACCTAATTCCATGAAGCCAGACACCTACCTCTCTCAGTCATGCGATTAGAGCTAAAAACTACTAGCTCTCACGCAGCTGGGCAAATAGCCCATTAAGTCCATTCTCGACAAAGTTCAATATTAAGTCCTTACTGGGGTCAGATCACAAAGTTCCAACTTGACGATGTTCGTATCAGCCCTTCGCCAGTCACAACATTTCGCCCACTAAAAGTCCTACTGTGTGGAATCAGACCTAGGCCTCATCATATTAACCATAACCTATTCAAAGACCAAACTTAAAAGTGTGGCGCATGGTTCAAATATCCAAACGACATCAACCTCTAGAAATACAAGTCAAAACTAGGCGGAAAGTGAAATGCACACAATCATGATTCACTCATGCAACTACACCATTCGAGGCTTCACCATGGTTAACCTTGGGCATTTATCCAGACAGGGAGCACACGAATCCCAATCAGCGACCCTTGAATTATAGACACAATCACGCGAATTGCAGTGTGATACCACATCCAAACACAATCATATTGATTAACCGTGTGACTTAACTAGTAACTACCAGACACAGTCATAAGGATTGATTATGTGGCATGATAGACATGCGCGGTCTCAATGAGTACTTCATACGACACATAAGTCATCACCTGGTAAACCACGACAGGAACACCAGGTTGTACGGATGGCTGAAATGAAACCTCATAAAGACCTATCAGCATGCTTCTAGAGCCTGAAAGCTTTGCTCGGGCCTATAAGTGGGGCAAGCTATAGAAGGATAAAATGTCATAGTGGACCCTTTTCTCATGAGGCCCCACACAACCTAATTCTCATCCAGAAGTCCAAAATGAGATTGTTTAACATGCACAGATCAGGACCCATCAATATGGTCTAATAAAAAATGACAATGTCCCGTGTAATTGACTTAATTAATGACACATGGCTATGTTTGATAATGATATTTCATAATGATCCACGATAGTGTCCTAAAGTCATTGACTTCATCGGGTCCAACCATGAGGAAGGGAATATGAACAACTAGAAATAAATAAGGAGCCTTATCATGTATAAAAATAAATTAATAGCCTTTCATATTCTAAAATAAATGTGAAGTTTTATCGTATTCGAAGCAAGAAACTCGATGTATAAGAGACTAATCTCATAAGAGATATAACATTCTACACTCTCACTTTACTTATCTGCCCCATTCATTTCACCGAACTGAGCCTCATAATGTATTAGGTCAGGCACCAAAAAAGTCTCGAGCTAATACCTTCAGATTTTTTCTCTTCTATGTGTTTACATGCAATTCTCAAGCGATGCGTGACAATATCTTCTATAGTAGATTTTAACATATATAAGATACTTATCACAATTTCAAGTGATCAGGGCCTAGCAACTCATAGCCTTTAGCCCACTAATAGTCTTGTTACATGGAGTCAGACATATAGGCCTTGTCATATTAATGACAACCTAATCAAAAACCTGAGTTATAAGTTTGGCGCGAGGTTCAAATGTCCAAATGACATTAACCTCTAGAAATCTAAGTCAAAACCATACACAAAATGAAATGACAAAATTTTTGGGGGTTATACTCTCAAAGCATGTGTATTGATATTTTGATATGAAATTTAATGAGGATTACAATTATCTTATAATTGTTTTTTAATTACTGATAAATAATTTATATAAATATCTGAAAATTACATATTCATTAATGAGACTATGGCCTTGTATTAGTATGAGAGCATTAAGGTCATAGATTTGGATAAAATTATCTGCAACATATTAAAATATGAAATCTTTAATGAATGGTTGCTAGTACGGTTCACTAATCATTATGAATGCATGTGATCCAGATCTGAATCATTAATGTGGATAAACATCTTAGTGAAGGTATATTATATAATGAGATATATATGACTGGACTGATGTGAATTAATATCTTTATCAACGTGCCGTTTATAATAAGATTTAATACACATCAATTCGATGATCATATGTAGATCAGTTTGAATCTTGAGTAGTCATGAACTCATATACATGTCTACCGGATTTTTTGATTCACTCATTGAGATTTGTTTGTAAAACATGCGAGTGATTTTTGTTTTGGAGATTTAGTGACATGGATGACTGGGAACATGATCTTACAAGATTTGGAATCTAAGCTTTCCTAGCGGATCGTATATCAGTTCCCTTAAGTGTTAATTTTGAAACTAAATGGTTATTGAACTCAAATTTATAATAAGATTATAAATTAGCCATTTACTAGTGGATAAATGATACTTAAGGATCAAGAGGTAATTAGAAGGGTAAAACAATTATTTTGACCAGTTCTAATTTACGAACCAATAATTGAAGGATAGAATTATATGAATTGATTATATTAGTGGACTACATGATAATACTCTGTAAATATAATCTATAATCTCTAAGAGTGCAATACCATATTTATAGTGGAGTAATATTGAAATTAATAAATATGATCATTTAATTAAAGAGTTTAATTAATAATCTAGTTTATTAGAGCTTAGAATTATAGGTGCATGGCCCCATAGTCACCTCTATACTACGCAGTCTAGGGTGTGAATATTTCAGGACATGAGAAAATGACTAACTTGCAAATGAATTTTTATTCTGGGGCAAGTACATAATTATGTGTGATTAATTAATTAATAAATTATATATATATATGTAATTTTTGGAATGAATATACATAAATAATTATCGATTATTTTTTAATTATCGATAAGTGAGACAAAATATCTAATTTATGAAATTAGGTAATGAAATTATTATTCGATAATAATTTGGATCAATTAAATCTGTTATTTTTGAAATAACATATAATTTAGTTGATAGAGATTATCATATATGTTAATTTTGAATTAACTGATATCTATATATTTATTTAATTAGAATAAATATTTAATTTACAATAATTGTCACGTGTCAATCACTGATTGGTTATCAGAGATTGACATGGACTATTGTAGTGCCATGTGGCACTACAATAATCAGGGTGCAACACTACAATGCCATGTGGCACTGCAGTCACGCACCATTATACAGTGGGTTCCAGTGTATTGGGCAATTTGAAATTAAATATTATTTTTAATTGTTAATTATCCCTAAATATCTGATACGTCATTATCTAGAATAAGATACATAATTTATTTGAATGACCTAAGTTAATGAATGAGTTGATCAGATAATTAGTTGATCAATCAGAGAACTGAGTTGTGAACACAATTGATCAGAGTGATTTTTCTCTACGATTAATAGTTAATCAAATTTCTAAAAGAATAATCATCACTGTTCTTTTAGAGAATCGTCTCACAAAAGTCATTCTCAGTAAATCTCTAGATGTCATGTGTTCAGAATATCTAGAGACAGAAAAAATGTCTTGTAATATTCTATGTGCCCATACACGTCTTGGTGTGGATCTTAGAGTCTATTGATCGTTGGAACAGTTTTGTGGGATGAAAGATCGCTTAGTTTTGCAAGGACGCTTGATTAAGACTACAAGAGGTATATGATTCCTAACCTTTTATGTTTTAGATTTAATATATAAATATATAATGGATTCTAACTGATTGAAAATAGTTTTCAATAAAATGTTTTTTTGGTTATCGTGGCATCACGCTTGTTTTTCTTTTTATCAAAAAAGATTTATTTTTATTAAAAAAAATTTTGACGCCTCCACTGTAATATTCTACGTGCCCACATATGTCCTAGTGTGTTGAGGATTGATTTGGAAGATCTTGATGTGGATCTTAGAGTCTATTGATCGTTGGAACGGAAGATCGATCAGTTTTGCAAGAACGCTTGATTAAGACTACAAGAGTTATATGATTCCTAACCTTGTATGTTTTATATTTAATATATAAATATATAATGGATCCTAACTGATTGAAAATAGTTTTCAATAAAAAAATTTTTGATTATCGTGGCGTCGCACTTGTTTTTCCTTCTATCAAAAAACATTTGTTTTTATTAAAAAAAATTAAACGCCTCCAATGCGCCTACGCCGCATTTTCCAACAAGTGGTATCGAAGTAGTATTTATATATTTATGTGTTAAATGCTGTGTAGGTTTTCTTGCATTATTCATATAATATGGGATATGTATGAATGAATGCATGGTTATGTTTTTTGAATGTATGAAAAATAATATATCGTTAATTGTATGATGATTATTGGGTTAGACTTTATTCTTTAATCTTTTCCTTAGATCTTATGTAAGCCATTTTGGGTTGTGGGAATTTCTGTAATTTTATTTTGAATATTTATTGTAATTATTCTGATCGCGAGAAGATGTAAAACGCACGAGATCAACGATGGAGGAAAAAGAAAATAAATAGGAATTCTTTTGGATTTCCGACGTTGGCGCCGCCGATTTTGAATTATCGGCAATGTCACCAGAATTTATTGTTCAGACGATGTCACCCAAAAATTTGGTGGCGGCGACGACTATGGCTGGCCGACGATGATAGGCGGTGGCAGGAGAGTCCTATCGCTGGTGGCAATGGTTGTCACATTTGGAGAAGTTTCGCAGAAACCCTGATACCAACCAACCATATCACTATAGAGTTTGATGATAACCCTATCTCTATCTATTATCCTTTTGAATTTTGAAATTAATGTATTTTTAAAATTAAATTTTTTATTTTTCATTTTATGAAAATTAGAAATTAATAGGTTGATTGGGTTTGACCAAATCAAAAAAATTATTTATTTGACTAAGTCAAAATCAACTAATTTTGAAGGAATAATTATAGAAATTAATTTTAATTAAGAAAAATAGTATTTCTTAAATAAATAGAATTTTTTTTCAAAACTTGAAGATTATGAAGATGGACATCAGGAGGAAGAGAAGGTAGTATTCTTGAAGTTCGCTTTGTAATTTTATTTCTTTATTTCAAGGGTTGTAATTTAGAAATACCCAATAATCACCCGGTCCATTATTATTTTATTTAATTATTAAATAATTATTTTAATTATTATGTTTTTGATAACCTATCCAAGCATTAGTCGATCATATGTCATACATGAAAATCTCACATAGTTTCATTTAATCATGCATCTCATCACTGGGAACATGATTTATTAGGATTGTCCTAATATGTTTATATTAATTATTTTTTTGAAATCAATAGCATGTAAACTTCTAGGTTTTAATTAGTTAAAACTTGGTAATTGCACCACACTAAGGGCTATGTAACCTTTAGGATGACCGACTTTAGTAAAAGAGTTTTATTAAAGTATGATGGATATAATTAATTAGTCAATCTAAGTTCACCTAATTTTGACTTAGGCACTTTAGAAGGTTAAATGAACTTAGGACAATGAGATTGATATAACTGATTATTAAATATTCATAGGGTTATTATTTTAACCAATGATTAATTTGGAATTAATTAATTAGTTAAAATGGAAACACATAATCCTAAAATAGTGAATGGGAGAAGGTTGATGTGTTAATGTAACTTATAGTCTCCACCATTAGTACAACACCGTGAGATGCAGTAAGGGCATCGAGATGACTTTGTTTTCATCCCCTTAAATAAGGTTTCGAGTTGTACTGATACCAATGTTGGACTTCTTAAGAAGATAGGAGGAAGTGATGTGATTTAGTTTTGACCGACCTTAAGGCGACATATTCTAAATTAGTAAATGTTAAATTTACGTGTTTATTATGTTGCATTTATGCATGACATTTACTTTTCAAATTCTAAATATTTATAAATTATATTAAATCTTGTATGTTTAAATTTCAGTTATCATTATTATGTCTACCGCGGAAAATCCTGTTACTGCTTTGCTCGCTCTTCAGAAATTGAATGGTGATAATTTCGTACGTTGGAAATCAAATATGAAGTTAATGTTGATTTGTAAGAACCATAAGCTCGTTCTTACTGAAGAATGTCTTGAGGAGCCTGCTACTAATGCCCCTAAGAATGTTAGAGACAAATATGATGCTTGGATCATATCAAACAATAAGGCGAAGTGCTACATGCTTGTGAGAATGACTGATGTTCTGAGAACCAAGCATGAAAGCATGGAGACTGCCTATGAGAATATGGAATCTCTACAGGTTATGTTTGGGCAATAGTCTTATCAAAGTCATCATGAGAGCTATATGATGACTAAGATGAGAAATGATACTTATATGCGAGAACATGTTTTGAACATGATCGACATAATGCATGAAGTAGAAGTACATGGGGCGACCATTGATGAACGACTCAAGTTAGCAATATACTTTAGTCGCTCACACCAGCTTTTTCTGTGTTCACGACCAACTATGTTATGAACAAGTTGCAATTCAACATGACCCAATTGTTGAATGAATTGCAGACTTTTGAGTCACTCAACCTTAGAATGACTAAAGAGGGTGAGGAAAATGTTGTCGAGCAAAAGTCTTTTTCCGCTATAAAAGGTAACAACAGGAACAAGGTCAATGGTAAGGGCAAACGTAAGAACAAGAAAGGGAGGAAAGCTAAGACATCTCCAAAATAAGAAGAACAAGAAAGATAGCGAGCCCATGGGAAAATGTTTCCACTGTGGGGTTGAAGGCTATTAGAAGAGAAACTGTAACAATTATCTCTCCTAGCTGAAAAAGAAAGGTAAATATGATTTACTTGTACTTGAAGCTTATTTAGAGGAATATGATTTGTCATTCCGAATACTTGATTCAGGAGCTACTAACCATTGTTGTTCTTCTTTGCAGATGCTTGATTCGTCAAAGGACCTGGCTTATGACAAGGTCATTTTGAGAGTTGACAGTTGTGCGCTCGTGTCAGCTAAATCATTAGGGATAGTACATTTACTTTTTGGATATAATTATTTAGTTTTGAATGGTGTTTATTATATTCCTAGAATTTCAAGAAATTTGATTTCTCTTTCATTTTTGCAAGAACGGTTATTCGAAGTTTCTTTTATTAATGAAGAGTTTATTATTTCTAAGAATAGATTTGACATTTGTCATACAAAAGTTATAAACATACTGTATATGCTTAAACCGACTAAATGCACGTTAAATAATTTTAAATTATTTAAAGTAGAAAAACCTAAAAATAACAAATGACATAGAGTTTCTCATGATGATGATAAATATATCTTTGGCATCTTAGGTTGAGACATATTAATCTAGATTGGTTAAACAAGTTAACAAAGCATGGTGCTTTGAGAAAACTAAAAGTTGGAACCCTTCCTGTTTTTGAATCCTATCTAGAGGAGAAAATGACCAAGAGACATTTCACATGAAATGGCCAAAGAGCCAAGTAACCACTTGAGCTAGTATATAATGATATATGTTGACCGATCAATGTACAACCAGAGGTCAGTATGAGTATTTTATCACTTTTATTCACGATTACTCATGATAGGGTTATACTTACCTAATTCAAAGAAAGTATGAAACTTTTGGAAAGTTTAAAGACTTCAAAGTTGAAGTAAAAAGCAGGTAAATCATTGAAAATCCTTCAATCTGATCGAGGTGGTGAATACTTGCTGGAGTATGGAATCCTATCCTAGCTCAAAACACCTAAAACACCATAGTAAGCTGGTGTTGCAGAGAGGAGAAACCGAACCTTATTGGATATGGTTAGGTCTATGTTAAGTTACTCATCACTGTCACTTACATTTTGAGGATATGCACCACATACGACAACTTATATTTTGAATGTAGTGCCCTCTAAGTCTGTAAGAAAAAATGCCTTTACAGTTTTGGAATGACTCCAAACCTAGTTTGTGTCATTTCCGTATATGGGGGGTGTCTAGCTCGCATCCTTAGACCCAAGTATGGAAATTTAGACTCAAGTTCAGAGGTATGCATATTCGTAGGCTATGCTCTAGAGACTAAAAGTGGGTACATTTATAGTCACAAGGATCAAAAAGTGTTTGTATCGACAAATGCAACATTCCTTGAGCATGGCTATATGCAAAACTACAAACCTCATAGCAAAATAGTTCTCGAGGAATTAAAGGCTGATGAGATCAGACCACCTTCAATTTCTATTGATAAACGGAAAACTAGAGAAATCACAGTTCCTGTAAAGGGGACCCTAGTGCAAAGTCATAACGGGAGGGTTCTCAGACAACTAGTTCGCTACAAACTTGAAGCACATGTCCTAGTGTAAGACATTGATGAAGATGATCCATTATCTTATGAAGAAGTAATGGATGATCCTGAAAAGGAGAAATGGCAAGATGCCATAAACCAGGAAATGAAATCTATGTATACCAATTCCGTCTAGGAACTTGTAGATCCACCTGAAGATGTTAGGCCCATTGGATGTAAATGGATCTTCAAAAAGAAAAGAGGCACAGATGGAAAAAGTAGAGACTTTCAAGGCATGATTAGTAGCCAAGGGTTATACATAAAGAGAGGAAGTCGATTTGAAGAGACATTCTCTCCTGTGGCATGCTAAATCCATTCGTATTTTTTTGTCCATAGCTGCTACTTTTGACTATGAGATATGACAAATGGACGTCAATAGAGCTTTTCTGAATGACTCTCTTGAAGAAAACATCTATATGATATAACTAGAAGGGTTCGTACAAAAGAGGTAAGATTAGAAAGTGTACAAGTTGCTTAAATCCATTTAAAGATTAAAGCAAGCATCTAGATCTTAGAATCTTACCTTTGATGAGATTATAAAGTCTTATGGCTTCGACAAAATATTGACGAAGCCTGTGTTTATAAATACATCAAAGATAAGATAGTGGTTTTCTTAGTTCTTTATATTGACGATATTCTACTCATTGGCTATGATGTAGTGTCAATGGAAAAGAAGTGGTAGCTGAGAAATTTCAAATGAAAGATTTGAGAGAGGCGAGCTATGTTCTAGGCATCTAAATCTTAAAGAATGGATAGAACAAGTTCTTGGCACTTTCTCAGACATCTTATATTGATAGGGTGCTTGAGAGATTCTCTATGGAGAATTCTGAGAAAGGTCCACTACCGACCAAACATGGAATTGTCCTATCTAAGGAACCATGTCCTAACCACCTCAAGATGAAGAGGATATGAGAAAAATTCTCTATGCTTTAGCAGTTGGAAGTCTCATGTATGCTATGTTGAATATGAGACCGGGCATCTGTTATGCATTGAGAATTGTATGTCGTTATCCATCGAATCCAAGTTTAGAACACTAGATTGCAGTAAAGCACATTCTCAAGTATCTTAGAAGAATGAGAAATTATATGCTTGTTTATTCAGGTGGAGACCTGAACCCTACTGGATATATTGATTTTGATATTCAATCAGATAGAGAAAGTCAAAAGTCAACGTCTGGATCAGTATTCACAGTTAGTGGAGGAGCTGTGGCCTGGAGAAGTATTAAACAATCCAGCATTGTAGATTCCACTATGGAAGTTGAATATATAGCGGCTTATGAAGCTGTGAAAGAAGCGATATGGCTTAGAAAGTTCTATACTGATCTGAAAATAGTTCCAGATATGGACAAGCCACTGATCATATACTGTGATAACAGTGGGACGGTAGTGAATTTCAATGAACCAATGAGTCACAAGAGGGGAAAGCACATAAAGAGGAAATATCATCTTTTAAGAGAGATCATGCATCTAGATGATGTGACTATTATGAAGATAGCGTTGGAACAAAACCTGGCTGGTCCTTTTATAAAGATACTTCATGCGAAGTCATTTGAGGGTCACGTGAGTAACATGAGATTAAGAGAGATGCCACATTTACTTTAGGGCAAGTGAGAGATTGTTGGTTATGCCCTCAAAGCATGTGTATTGACATTTTGATATACAAATTAAATAGGATTATATTTTTCTTATAATTGTTATTTTAAATTATAGTTTAATAATTNGCATCTAGATCTTAGAATCTTACCTTTGATGAGATTATAAAGTCTTATGGCTTCGACAAAATATTGACGAAGCCTGTGTTTATAAATACATCAAAGATAAGATAGTGGTTTTCTTAGTTCTTTATGTTGACGATATTCTACTCATTGGCTATGATGTAGAAACTTTGTCAATGGTAAAGAAGTGGTAGCTGAGAAATTTCAAATGAAAGATTTGAGAGAGACGAGCTATGTTCTAGGCATCTAAATCTTAAAGAATGGATAGAACAAGTTCTTGGCACTTTCTCAGACATCTTATATTGATAGGGTGCTTGAGAGATTCTCTATGGAGATTCTCAGACATCTATGGAGAATTCTGAGAAAGGTCCACTACCGACCAGACATGGAATTGTCCTATATAAGGAACCATGTCCTAACCACCTCAAGATGAAGAGGATATGAGAAAAATTCTCTATGCTTTAGCAGTTGGAAGTCTCATGTATGCTATGTTGAATACGAGACCGGGCATCTATTGTGCATTGAGAATTGTATGTCGTTATCCATCGAATCCAAGTTTAGAACACTAGATTGCAGTAAAGCACATTCTCAAGTATCTTAGAAGAATGAGAAATTATATGCTTGTTTATTCAGGTGGAGACCTGAACCCTACTGGATATATTGATTTTGATATTCAATCAGATAGAGAAAGTCAAAAGTCAACGTCTGGATCAGTATTCACAGTTAGTGGAGGAGCTGTGGCCTGGAGAAGTATTAAACAATCCAGCATTGTAGATTCCACTATGGAAGTTGAATATATAGCGGCTTATGAAGCTGTGAAAGAAGCGATATGGCTTAGAAAGTTCTATACTGATCTGAAAATAGTTCCAGATATGGACAAGCCACTGATCATATACTGTGATAACAGTGGGACGGTAGTGAATTTCAATGAACCAATGAGTCACAAGAGGGGAAAGCACATAAAGAGGAAATATCATCTTTTAAGAGAGATCATGCATCTAGATGATGTGACTATTATGAAGATAGCGTTGGAACAAAACCTGGCTGGTCCTTTTATAAAGATACTTCATGCGAAGTCATTTGAGGGTCACGTGAGTAACATGAGATTAAGAGAGATGCCACATTTACTTTAGGGCAAGTGAGAGATTGTTGGTTATGCCCTCAAAGCATGTGTATTGACATTTTGATATACAAATTAAATAGGATTATATTTTTCTTATAATTGTTATTTTAAATTATAGTTTAATAATTGATATAAGTATCTGAAAATTCAATATTCATTAATGAAACTATGTTATTGTATTAGTACAAGAGTATTAAGATCATAAATAATGAATAAAATTGTCAGCAACATATTGAAGTATGAAATCTTTAATGAATGGTTGCTAGTACGGTTCACTAAGCATTATGAATGCGTATGATCTAGATCCATATCATTGATGTGGATAGACATATTAGTGAATATACTTATATAATGAGATTATATATGACTGGACCGAAGTAAATTAATATATTTATCAATGTGTCGTTTATAATAAAAATTTAATACACATCAATTCGATGATTATATGTAGATCAGTCTGAATCCTGAGTAGTCATGAACTCCTATACATGTCTAGTGGATATTTTGATTCACTCGTTAAGGTTTGTTGGTAAAATAGGCTATTGACTTTTGTTTTGGAGATTCAGTGATATGGATGGCTGGGAACATGATCTTACAAGATTTGGAATCTAAACTATCCTAACAGATCATATATTTATTCCCTTAAGTGTTAGTTCTGGAACTAAATGGTTATTGAGCTCTAATTCATAATAAGATCATAAATTAGCCATTCACTAGTGGATTCATGAGACTTAAGGATCAAGAGGTAATTATAAGGGTAAAATGGGAATTTTGACCAGTTCTAACTTATGAACCAATAATTGGAGGGCAGAACTGCATGAATTGATTATATTAGTGGACTCCACGAGAATACATTGTAAATATAATCTATAATCTTTAAGAGTGTAATTCTATATTTATAGGGTAGTAATAATAGAATTAATGAATAAAATTATTTAATTATAAAGTTTAATTAATAATCTGGTATTTTGGAGCTTAGGATTATAGGTTCATGATCTCCAAGTCTCCTCTATACTACGCAGTTTAGGGTGTGAATATTTTAGGACATGAGAGAAGGACTAACTTGCAAAACACTTTTTAATTTAGGGTAAGTACATAATTATGTGTGATTAATAAATTAAGAATTAATAAATTGAACTATTTATATATATAAATATAATTATCGTTAAGTGAGACATCTAATCTAATTTGAAAAGTTAGATAATTAAATTATTTTTAGATAATAATTTGGATCAACTACAACTATTATTTTTTATATAAAAGATAATTTAGTTGATAGGGATAATCAGATATGTTAATTTTTAATTAATTAATATATAAATATTTATCTAATTAAAATCTGATACGTCATTATCTAGAATAAGATACATATTTGATTCGAATGGCCTAAATTGATGAATGAGTTAATCAATCAGAGAATTAAGTTGTGAACACAATTACTCAGAGTGATCTCTACAATTAATAGTTAATAAAATCTCTAAAAGAATCATTATCATGTTCTTTTAGAGAATCGTCTCACAGAAGTCATTCTCAGTAAACCTCTAGATCTCATGTGTTGAGAATATCTAGAGACAGAAAAAGTGTCTTGTAATATTCTACGTGCCTACACACGTCGTAGTGCGTTGATGATTGACTTGGAAGATCTCGATATAGATCTCAGAGTCTATTGATCATTGGAGCAGTTTCATGGGACGGAGGATCGATTGATTTTACAAGGATGCTTGTTACAAGTCGATTGATTTTACCAAAAAGTTTTTTTAGTTATCGTGGCATCGCGCTTGTTTTTCGTTCTATCGAAAAAGATTTTTTTTCATTAATTTTTTCTTAAACGCTTATGTTGCGCGTGCGTCACATTTTCTAACAAAAATCGTATTCATTCATACGACGATGGAGGTGCAATAGGTGTTGATCTGACACATGTAACAGACGTGCGAGTCTTGGCCCGACACGGCAATTCAATTGTACCTCGCTTGACACACAATCCTGGGCCTACAAGGGGCCTAGGCTTTCAGGCCTGGCCTGTTACGTTCCAATTAGTGTGCTAGGTCAGGCCCACACTACTAATGGATCTTGTCGGTCTGGCGCGGTCCAAACTATTGTATAAAGCAACGATCATATTAGCCGTTGGTTTATGAAACTATCATAATATTAGTTGTTGCTTTATGCAAAGTCCTAAGGCAACAGTCATTTGATCGTTGCCTTATATTTTTTTTGTTTAATTTTCTTTATTAATTTTAACATTTTTATAATTTCTTCCTCTTATATAACTATAAATACTTTTAATTAATTACTTCTATGTTGTTAATTATTTATTTATATGTAAATGTATATATAGTTTAACTCATCCAATCAAGTATTAATATTATCGTTCTTTTTGCTAGGCATGTGTACGTGTAAGAGTGGCAATTTTACTAGGATGCACGTGCTAAAAGCTTACCTCGACCTTTTATGATACCTTATAATTCTTGTCTTTGAATTTACATATTTAGCATATTTGGTTATAGCTTAGGTTGGACACTAGTGATCTTGACCTTGAGAACCTAGGATATGGTGAAAATGATTTTGATGAGTTTAGAGGAGATAATCCACAATTCCAAAACATCATCAATACCATAAGTAGTATGGCCACCACCGTGACATCTAAGAAGAGAAAACATGAAAGAACATTTAAAGCATGGAAATATTTGACCTTAGAGAACTTAGTTGAGAATGTTAAGTCCGTACATAAGGTCGAGTGCAAGTTTTTGTTGAAAACATAATCTTAAGTGTTTATGTAAAAAAATAAAGGGTAATAAAAAATGTAAATGATGTGATACACGCAACATATTACGAAGGGCACAAAATATATCAAACGAACTCCAAATGATCGAAATCAAAGTTGACTGAACTTAGAATGTTGTAAGAAATTCCGAAGTCTGAACCACCCATGAATCAGAATGTAGAAGACCGAATCCGATAGAATTGTGTAAAAATATCAAGGCTCGGTTCACCCTGATTTTATTTCCAAAGTTGCTCAATTTAAGAGTTAAATATGGTCATATCAGTGGGAAATCGGAGGGACCAGGTTGGAACCGGTCAAACCGCTTCCCTGACTAGTGAGAGTGATTTATGGAAAAGGAAATTACTTGCATAATTGATTATCCGGTTTGACCGATTCTCCTTCTGGTATGATCGGTTTGTGCGCTTGCTTCCTTTATACCTCTCTACATCTCTTTACTCCTCTCTGATGAAGTTCTGTAGAGTTTTATATTTTGAGAGGATTGTATTTTGAGCGAGAAATTGAGAAATATTCTAGAGAGAAGCTAGAAATTATTTGAGTAAAAATATAGAGATATACTTTTTGAGACAGTGAGTGACTCTGCAAGAGATTCGAAGTTTTCGACCCAGCTGATTGTCAAGATCTGATTGGCACCATAAGCCAATATGGTTTGTAAAGGTTTGGCCTTCACCGTCAAGAAGATCGTTTAGAAAAAATCTTCAAGGGACATTCTTGGAGCGTGGGCTTAGGGATATGTTTTTCGGAATAACATAAAAATACATTTGTCAAATCTCTCTTCCCTACTATTTTATTTACGCGCTATTTACTTTCCGTACTTAATTTCTAACGCTTAATTTTAACACTTAAATATTCTGCATCATCAATATTTTATTTATTTAATTTCTGATTTAATAAATGTTACTTGATTGATTTAATTTGTTATTCATTTTATATTTTAAGTAATTCTATTATTCTATATAAAATATTTCTTTTTAAACCTTTTTTGTCAATAAAAGGGGTGCCATATCGATCTTACAATTAGTTTCAGAGTTTGGTGCTCAAATATCTAAGACTTAATTATCTAAGAACAAGGCAATTTCTATTCAAGAAGTGAAAGATCTTCAGACGCACTTAAAAAAAGATCATGGAAGAGGATGTAAACTATGTAAAAGGAGAAAATCGATTATTCAAAACCACATCCATTGAGAGCGGAAGTTATTATGTAGACGAATATCTAATGCACTTCACAAAGAAGCTTTGAAAGCTACTTACTAAGAGATGATGCACTTTGAAAAGGAAACCTAAGGAAAAGAGAAGCCCGATTGCAAATGAAAATGTACATATGTGCATAACAATACACGCAGACAAGGTTAACAAGCTCAACCTAATAAACTTGATTTTGAGAAATCAAATGAATTTATTCTTTATGTATTATAAAAATGCAATCATTTTATATAACAAATGCATACATTGAGAGGAAGATTTTTCAAAAATTGATATATTTAATTCATTTTTATGATTTCAAGGGGGGATAATTGTGAAAGGAGGAGAATTTTTTTTCATAAGAAAAGTTATGAAAGGGGGAATATTTTTAAACAAATGACATGTTTAATTCTTTTTTATGATTTTAAAGGGGGATAAATATAGGTAATTGCAAAAGGAGAGAATTTAAAAATTTTAAATTTTAGAAATAGTATTGCATATGCATATGAGAAGTTTATAGCTAATATATTTCTACAATCAATTGTTTGTCATCATAAAAAAAGAGAGAGATTATTGACCCTAGTCAAGGTAATAATTTTGATAATAATAAATAATAAGTGGGGTAATATATTAATTAAGTGTGTAGGTTCTAAATAAAATGAAAATAAGGTTTAAAATACTTAATCCAATAAAACCACACGTCTCTTTCAACTCCACCACACCTCTCCACATCTATCCACTCCACTCAGACAAAGTTATGTAGAGTTTTATATGTTGAGTGAGAAATTGAGAAATATTCTAGAGAGAAGCTAGAAATTATTGTGAGCAAAAATAGGGGGAGATATACTCTTTGACCGAGCTGCATTGTCAAAGTCTGATTGACACAATATTCCAATAGGGTTGGTTTGGCCTTCACCATTAAGAAGATCATTTGAGAAAAATTTTCAAGGGGGTCCTTGGAGAGTGGACGTAGAGTCTGTTAATCCTTACTATGTCTAAACTTGATAAGTTTCCCCGTGTTGAGTCAAATTAAGCCTCATGCTCCATTCCTGGTGGTGCCCTTCGATCAATTCCTTTAAATTTCATCCTTGCGACCATACCCCCTAGAATCTAAAGACTTTGATTTCTCATAAGGTGTCAGCGATGTCCTAAAAGTAACATCCACCGATCCCTGATCGGCATCGTTTATGGTTGAGACTAGGACGATATCTGATCATCTTCGAGGTCCCAACTTTCATTCTTGATTAATGAAAAAATATTTGAAAAAAGCTTTCGCCATTGTTCGTCTTTCATAAATCCAAGAATTTCACCTCTGACTATGATTACAAATGCCCCTGACTGTCGCGATTAATCATTACTCTGATCCTGAAGGCCAACAGAATAGGATCGAAATCCTATGATGTTATCCCGTGCTAATGTATACAGAGCGTTGGCTTGCTTTGATTACTCTAATTTCTTCACAGTAATAGCACCATAGGCAGACCGATTGACCCAACCCAAAGTCCAACTATGAGCTTTATAACTACAACAAGTTAAATATACTCTATTGTTGGTGGAATTACCACAGCTGCTGGCTCAGACTTGCCCTTCAATGGATCCTCGTTAAGGGATTTAGATTGTACTCATTCCAATTACCAGACTCTAAGAGCCCGGTATTGTTATTTATTGTCACTGCCTCCCCATGTCGGGATTGGGTAATTTGTGTGCCTGCTTCCTTTATACGTTTAGATTATGAATCACATAAAATTGATTGGTTTGTAAAAATGAAGTTTGAAGCACGATTTTCATCCATGTCAAGGTTCCTAGCATGGGCACCGTCTTGGTACTGTCAAGGGTAGTGGTAGGTGCTCGCATGTTACCTTATTGGGGCTTCCTAGATGTGCTCATCCATATCAAGAATCCTAGAANCTGCATTGTCAAAGTCTGATTGACACAATATTCCAATAGGGTTGGTTTGGCCTTCACCATTAAGAAGATCGTTTGAGAAAAATTTTCAAGGGGGTCCTTGGAGAGTGGACGTAGAGTCTGTCAATCCTTACTATGTCTAAACTTGATAAGTTTCCCCGTGTTGAGTCAAATTAAGCCACATGCTCCATTCCTGGTGGTGCCCTTAGATCAATTCCTTTAAATTTCATCCTTGCGACCATACCCCCTAGAATCCAAAGACTTTGATTTCTCATAAGGTGTCAGCGATGTCCTAAAAGTAACATCCACCGATCCTTGGTCAGCATCGTTTATGGTTGAGACTAGGACGGTATCTGATCATCTTTGAGGCCCCAACTTTCATTCTTGATTAATGAAAACATCCTTGAAAAATGCTTTCGCCATTGTTCGTCTTTCATAAATCCAAGAATTTCACCTCTGACTATGATTACAAATTCCCCTGACTGTCCCGATTAATCATTACTCTGATCTTGAAGGCCAACAGAATAGGATCGAAATACTATGATGTTATCCCGTGCTAATGTATACAGAGCGTTGGCTTGCTTTGATTACTCTAATTTCTTCAAAGTAATAGCACCATAGGCAGACCGATTGACCCAACCCAAAGTCCAACTATGAGCTTTATAACTACAACAAGTTAAATATACTCTATTGTTGGTGGAATTACCACAGCTGCTGGCATCAGACTTGCCCTTCAATGGATCCTCGTTAAGGTATTTAGATTGTACTCATTCCAATTACCAGATTGGGTAATTTGTGTGCCTGTTTCCTTTATACGTTGTGATTATGAATCACATAAAATTGATTGGTTTGTAAAAATGAAGTTTGAAGCACGATTTTCATCCATGTCAAGGTTCCTAGCATGGGCACCGTCTTGGTACTGTCAAGGGTAGTGGGAGGTGCTCGCATGTTACCTTATTGGGGCTTCCTAGATGTGCTCATCCATATCAAGAATCCTAGAACCGGTGTCACCTTTGTGCTGCCAATGCTACCTATGCTAGCGTGTTGCCTTGTCACATGCCTCAGCGTGCTCATCAATGTCGAGCCTCCTAGCACAGGTGCCACGTTGAGGCTACCAACGCTACCTAGGTAGGGAGCCTTGGCATGCGGCCTTGTCGTGTTGCCTCGACAATGTGACACATGACCTTGTCATGCTACCTTGACAAGGTGGTGTACAACCTTGTCACGCTACCTCGATAAAGGGAATGCAACCTTGTCGCGCTACCTTGACATGGTGGCATGCGGCCTTATCGTATGCCACAACATGGGGGCATGCAGCCTTGTCACACTACCTCGACGAGGAGACATGTGGCCTTGTCGTGCTACCTTAACATGGGAGCATGTAGCCTTGTCTTGCTGTTCAATATGCCTAGGAATGCTCATCCATGTTGAGGCTCCTACCATAGCATGGGTGCAATGCCGTGATGCGGTTTTTGGTCATGTTGCCTTGGCCGACCCGAATGTATAGGACGTTAAGGTGCATGTTTTATCTAGAAGTAGCGAAGAACATGCCATTTAACCATCATATTGGTTCGTCTACTCCATCAATAGCCATGCTATACCCTGGCCATAGGGTTCCATTGTGGAAGGATGCAAATCCTTGGATGATCGATGAATACTTGTATTAAAAGGATAACGTTTACTAGCAAAGGTTAGAGCAATGGAGTTCAAGTCACTTTGTGGCATAGATTATGTTTTCTAGGAAAGGTGAGAGCAATGGAGTTCGAGTCACTTTGTTTTCGTGCTTTTGGGGGCCTGAAGACCCCTACTGCTGGTCAGCAATCAGGCGACATGTGTAAGCGTCGTTCCTAGCCCGAATTGTGACTTAGAGGCATTCATTAAACTCCTGCCTTATCTTTTAACAGACGTGCCGCCCCAGCCAAAATCCCCACCTAACAATGTCTTTCGCGCGAGTCGGTCTGCAGAAGTAGGCCTTGGGATGAAAATGAGGGGTAGTGCTCCGCTTTCGATTCATGAAATAAGTAAAATATTGTTAAAACTAGTGGTATTCACTTTTGCCATTTTCGGCTCCCACTTATCCTACACCTCTCAAGTCATTTGATAAAGCCAGACTAGAGTCAAGCTCAACAAGGTCTTCTTTCCCCGCTGATTCTGCCAAGCCCATTCCCTCAGCTGTGGTTTCAGTGGATAGTAGACAAGGATAATGAGAATCTCGTTAATTCATTCATGCACATCACTAATTAGATGATGAAACGTTTGCCTACCTTAAGAGAGTTATAGTTACTCCCGCCATTTACCCACGCTTGGTTGAATTTCTTCACTTTGACATTCAGAGCACTGGGCATAAATCAAATTGCGTGAGCATCCGCAGGGACCTAGATGGGATGGGGGAAGCAACGAAAGATCCCGTCGATGTCAATGATGATTGCTCACCAACCATGGAACCTTTCCCCTCTTCGGCCTTCAATGTTCTCATTTGAATATTTTTGCTAATACCACCAAGATCTTCACATACGACCACTCCGTCTGGACTCACGTCCTAGGTTTTGCTACGATCGCCATACCCTCCTACTCATTTGGGTCTGGTACTTACCCCGATGGTCGGGTATAGGTCACACGCTTCCGCGCCATCCATTTTTGGGACTAGTTGATTCGGCAGGTGAGTTGTTACACACTCCTTAGTGGATTTTGACTTCCATGACCACCGTCCTGCTGTCTTAATCGACCAACACCATTTGTGGGTTCTAGGTTAGTGCACAGTTGGGCACCATAACCAGGCTTCTGGTTCATCACGCATCGCCAGTTAAACTTAAAAAAAATGGCCCACTTGGAGCTCTCTATTCCATGGCACGACTCAACAAAGCAGTCACATTGTCCTACCTATTTGAAGTTTGAGAATAGGTCAAGGGCGTTGTGCACCTGATGCCTCTAATCATTGGCTTTACCCGATAGAAGTCACCCGTGGGCTCTAGGTATCATGAGGGAAACTTCAGAGGGAACCAACTACCAGACGGTTTGATTATCCTTTCACCCCTATACCCAAGTCAGACAAAAGATTTACACGCCAGTATTGTTGTGGGCTTCCATAGAGTTTCATCTGGCTTATCCCCGCTCAGGCATAGTTCACCATCTTTCAGGTCTCGATAGGCACGCTCTCACTCGAACCCTTCTTAGAAGATCAAGGTCAGTCGGCGGTGCAATCCACAAGGGGATCCAGCCAGCCAGCTTCCTTGCGCCTTACGGGTTTACTCACTCGTTGACTCACACACACGTCAGAATCCTTGGTCCGTGTTTCAAGATGGGCTGAATGGGGAGCCCACAGGCTAACGATAGGAGCACGCAGATGCCAAAGCGCGTAATGAGGTGTGCACTGCAAGCCACAATCACGATGATAACATCTCCACGAGAGTTACAAAGTCCCAGGCTTGGTCCACATCCCGAGTCAATCGGCGGACCGGCTCAACACCGTTCCACATTCGATATGGACGCATTGCCGACCCCCATCTGCTTGCCTCCTGACAATTTCAAGCACTCTTTGACTCTCTTTTCAAAGTCTTTTTCATCTTTCTCTCACAGTACTTGTTTGCTATTTATGTCTCGGCCGTATTTAGCCTTGGATAGAATTTATAGCCTGATTGGGGTTGCATTCCCAAATAACCCGACTAGTAGATATCGCCTCGTGGTGTGACAGGATGCGAGCACTGGCACGCATAAAAGCGTACCAACTTAAATCCTTGCAATAAATATGATCATTATTGAGTATGGTTGCAAGCAAGGGTCATTCCCGCAAGAGACTTTTTCTAATTAAGTATTATGGACACAAGATAAACATTAGACTTTATACTGGCCAAAAATTAAATATGATTAGTAATCTTAGTTAGACTTAATAAAATTGAACGAAAACTTGTAGACACACTAATGACACTCGAAAAAAATATGAAAATAAAATATTGGGGGGGGGGGGGTTGAAGATTGTTTGATATGTGAAGAAAGATAAAGAAAACAAAATTGGAAACTGGAATTAAGAAAAGACAGATTTAAAGAGTTAAGAATATGATAAGAAATATGATTAATGATTCATTCTCTACCTCTAGAAATATGCCAATAGTCAATAATTAGAAATAACTTTCTCAATCTTTGAAAAGTAACAACCTTAAAACAATCACAAGTTCGATTATCTTGATCTTTCCTTACCTTGTCGTTAAGTAAACAGGTTCTTCACTTAAACTCATTCCATTAAACGACCTAGAACAAGTTCTCTAAATTCAGTTTAATGAAAGCAATTAATCAAGAAAGATATGGGTTGAATCAAGCAACAAACACAAAAGTTTAGTTTACAAAACTTGAGTTATATCCTTATGTAATCAAACAAAATATCCCATAATCATTGAAAATAATTTGCTACATTTGTTTAGAAAGCCTTGACAATTACGGATCAAAATTCTAAACTAGCAATAAAATTACTAACATGCTCACCTAGCTGTGCACCCAAGAAAACAAGAAAGAATTTATAGATAATGAAATCAAAGGAATATAAACATAATTGAAAAATAGATGAAAGAAAATTTCTGAAATTTATAAACTATTAACCATGTCTAGGGCTTTGAAATCACCCTTAACCAAATAAAGAAATTAGCTACACAGAGATACTAAAGAACATACTTCTAAACTAGAAAATAACTCAAAATCCTCCTCCTTTTTGTTGGGGAGTGCTCCCCTTTTTATAGAGGTTTTCAATCTTCACAAAAATCAGCAACTCCTCCCTAGAATCTCTCCTTTTCAAAGTTAATAAAATTATCCTTTTAAGAACTCTAGCACAAGTAGGACTCTTTGTCATTTATCATGAGAAGAATTTAAAATTCAAACTTAAAAAAAAGATGGTAGATTCTAGCTCAAGAGATAAGTTAAGGTCCTGATCTTTATCTTTTTCTTCACTGATTTAAAATCATAAAAATATTCAAACAAAAGATTAATCTCTTATCTTTCCAACCGTATAAGATTTTCATTGTAGAAAGATCGGGATCATCATGTCACATTCGTTTATGTTCGACTGTGCAAATCCGCCAAGTACCATGCTTAATTTGAAATTCAAATTTCGAATTGAGCTTCATATTTCAAATTTCAAAATTCATAAGATGGCTAATGGAGACTTGGAGGCAGCTGGTGACATAGAGTTTTAGACCATTTTGAACTCCTTTTCAAGTTACTTATTTTTGTAACCTGAAAACACATTAAAAATAAAATAAATATCTGAATTAACATTTATGAAATAATTACATAAAGCATCATATTTAATCTCTTCATCTCACAAATGTCATTATTTAAATAATGAATAAAATGTGTTTTTACGCACTTATCACAACTCCTAACCAGCTTATTGCTAGTCCC
>QANY01003589.1:104449-117138 GCA_003255025.1 Datisca glomerata
CGATTAATCATTACTCTGATCCTGAAGGCCAACAGAATAGGATCGAAATACTATGATGTTATCCCGTGCTAATGTATACAGAGCGTTGGCTTGCTTTGATTACTCTAATTTCTTCAAAGTAATAGCACCATAGGCAGACCGATTGACCCAACCCAAAGTCCAACTATGAGCTTTATAACTACAACAAGTTAAATATACTCTATTGTTGGTGGAATTACCACAGCTGCTGGCTCAGACTTGCCCTTCAATGGATCCTCGTTAAGGGATTTAGATTGTACTCATTCCAATTACCAGACTCTAAGAGCCCGGTATTGTTATTTATTGTCACTGCCTCCCCATGTCGGGATTGGGTAATTTGTGTGCCTGCTTCCTTTATACGTTTAGATTATGAATCACATAAAATTGATTGGTTTGTAAAAATGAAGTTTGAAGCACGATTTTCATCCATGTCAAGGTTCCTAGCATGGGCACCGTCTTGGTACTGTCAAGGGTAGTGGTAGGTGCTCGCATGTTACCTTATTGGGGCTTCCTAGATGTGCTCATCCATATCAAGAATCCTAGAATTGGTATCACCTTTGTGCTGCCAATGCTACCTAGGCTGGTGTGTTGCCTTGTCACATGCCTCGACGTGCACATCAATTTCGAGCCTCCTAGCACAGGTGCCACGTTGAGGCTGCCAATGCTACCTAGGTAGGGAGCCTTGGCATGCGGCCTTGTCGTGTTGCCTCGACATTGTGACACGTGACCTTGTCATGCTACCTCGACAAGGTGGTGTGCAACCTTGTCACGCTACCTCGATAAAGGGAATGCAACCTTGTCGCGCTACCTTGACATGGTGGCATGCGGCCTTATCGTATGCCACAACATGGGGGCATGCAGCCTTGTCACACTACCTCGACGAGGAGACATGTGGCCTTGTCGTGCTACCTTAACATGGGAGCATGTAGCCTTGTCTTGCTGTTCAATATGCCTAGGAATGCTCATCCATGTTGAGGCTCCTAACATAGCATGGGTGCAATGCCGTGATGTGGTTTTTGGTCATGTTGCCTTGGCCGACCCGAATGTATAGGACGTTAAGGTGCGTGTTTTGTCTAGAAGTAGCGAAGAACATGCCATTTAACCATCATATTGGTTCGTCTACTCCATCAATAGCCATGTTATACCCTGGCCATAGGGTGCCATTGTGGAAGGATGCAAATCCTTGGATGATCGATGAATACTTGTATTAAAAGGATAACGTTTACTAACAAAGGTTAGAGCAATGGAGTTCAAGTCACTTTGTGGCATAGATTATGTTTTCTAGGGAAGGTGAGAGCAATGGAGTTCGAGTTACTTTGTTTTCGTGCCTTTGGGGGCCTGAAGACCCCTACTGCTGGTCAGCAATCAGGCGACAGGTGTAAGCGTCGTTTCTAGCACGAATTGTGACTTAGAGGCATTCATTAAACTCCTGCCTTATCTTTTAACAGATGTGCCGCCCCAGCCAAAATCCCCACCTGACAATGTCTTTCGCCCGAGTCGGTCCGCAGAAGCAGGCCTTGGGATGAAAATGAGGGGTAGTGCTCCGCTTTCGATTCACGAAATAAGTAAAATATTGTTAAAACTAGTGGTATTCACTTTTTCCATTTTCGGCTCCCACTTATCCTACACCTCTCAAGTCATTTGATAAAGCCAGACTAGAGTCGAGCTCAACAGGGTCTTCTTTCCCCGCTGATTCTGCCAAGCCCATTCCCTCAGCTGTGGTTTCAGTGGATAGTAGACAGGGATAATGAGAATCTCGTTAATCCATTCATGCACATCACTAATTAGATGATGAAACGTTTGCCTACCTTAAGAGAGTTATAGTTACTCCCGCCATTTACCCACGCTTGGTTGAATTTCTTCACTTTGACATTCAGAGCACTGGGCATAAATCAAATTGCGTGAGCATCCGCAGGGACCTAGATGGGATGGGGGAAGCAACGAAAGATCCCGTCGATGTCAATGATGATTGCTCACCAACCATGGAACCTTTCCCCTCTTCGGCCTTCAATGTTCTCATTTGAATATTTTTGCTAATACCACCAAGATCTTCACATACGACCACTCCGTCTGGACTCACGTCCTAGGTTTTGCTACGATCGCCATACCCTCCTACTCATTTGGGTCTGGTACTTACCCCGATGGTCGGGTATAGGTCACACGCTTCCGCGCCATCCATTTTTGGGACTAGTTGATTCGGCAGGTGAGTTGTTACACACTCCTTAGTGGATTTTGACTTCCATGACCACCGTCCTGCTGTCTTAATCGACCAACACCATTTGTGGGTTCTAGGTTAGTGCACAGTTGGGCACCGTAACCAGGCTTCTGGTTTATCACACATCGCCAGTTAAACTTACAAAAAATGGCCCACTTGGAGCTCTCGATTCCATGGCACGGCTCAACAAAGCAGTCACATTGTCCTACCTATTTGAAGTTTGAGAATAGGTCAAGGGCGTTGTGCACCTGATGCCTCCAATCATTGGCTTTACCCGATAGAAGTCACCCATGGGCTCCAGGTATCCTGAGGGAAACTTCAGAGGGAACAAACTACTAGGCGGTTTGATTAGCCTTTCACCCCTATACCCAAGTCAGACAAAAGATTTGCACGCTAGTATTGTTGTGGGCCTCCACAGAGTTTCATCTAGCTTATCCCCGCTCTGGCATAGTTCACCATCTTTCAGGTCTCGATAGGCATGCTCTCACTCGAACCCTTCTTAGAAGATCAAGGTCAGTCGGCGGTGCAATCCACAAGGGGATCCAGCCAGCCAGCTTCCTTGCGCCTTACGAGTTTACTCACTCATTGACTCACACACACGTCAGAATCCTTGGTCCGTGTTTCAAGATGGGCTGAATGGGGAGCCCACAGGCAAACGATAGGAGCACGTAGATGCTAAAGCGCGTAATGAGGTGTGTGCTGCAAGCCACAATCACGATGATAACATCTCCACGAGAGTAACAAAGTCCCAGGCTTGGTCCACATCCAGAGTCGATCGGCGGACCGGCTCAACACTGTTCCACATTTGATAGGGACGCACTGCCGACCCCCATCTGCTTGCCTCCTGACAATTTCAAGCACTCTTTGACTCTTTTTTCAAAGTCTTTTTCATCTTTCTCTCATAGTACTTGTTTGCTATTTATGTCTCGGCCGTATTTAGCCTTGGATAGAATTTATAGCCTGATTGGGGTTGCATTCCCAAATAACCCGACTAGTAGATATCGCCTCGTGGTGTGACAGGATGCGAGCACTGGCACGCATAAAAGCGTACCAACTTAAATCCTTGCAATAAATATGATCGTTATTGAGTATGGTTGCAAGCAAGGGTCATTCCCGCAAGAGACTTTTTCTAATTAAGTATTATGGACACAAGATAAACACTAGACTCTATACTGGCCAAAAATTAAATGTGATTAGAAATCTTAGTTAGACTTAATAAAATTGAACGAAAACTTGTAGACACACTAATGACACTCGAAAAAAAATATGAAAATAAAATATTGGGGGGGAGGGGGTTGAAGATTGTTTGATATGTGAAGAAAGATAAAGAAAACAAAATTGGAAACTGGAATTAAGAAAAGACAGATTTAAAGAGTTAAGAATATGATAAGAAATATGATTAATGATTCATTCTCTACCTCTAGAAATATGCCAATAGTCAATAATTAGAAATAACTTTCTCAATCTTTGAAAAGTAACAACCTTAAAACAATCACAAGTTCGATTATCTTGATCTTTCCTTACCTTGTCGTTAAGTAAACAGGTTCTTCACTTAAACTCATTCCATTAAACAACCTAGAACAAGTTCTCTAAATTTAGTTTAATGAAAGCAATTAATCAAGAAAGATATGGGTTGAATCAAGCAACAAACACAAAAGTTTAGTTTACAAAACTTGAGTTATATCCTTATGTAATCAAACGAAATATCCCATAATCATTGAAAATAATTTGCTACTTTTGTTTAGAAAGCCTTGACAATTACGGATCAAAATTCTAAACTAGTAATAAAATTACTAACATGCTCACCTAGTTGTGCACCCAAGAAAACAAGAAAGAATTTATAGATAATGAAATCAAAGGAATATAAACATAATTGAAAAAGAGATGAAAGAAAATTTCTGAAATTTATAAACTATTAACCATGTCTAGGGCTTTGAAATCACCCTTAACCAAATAAAGAAATTAGCTACACATGGAGATACTAAAGAACATACTTCTAAACTAGAAAATAACTCAAAATCCTCCTCCTTTTTGTTGGGGAATGCTCCCCTTTTTATAGAGGTTTTCAATCTTCACAAAAATTAGCAACTCCTCCCTAGAATCTCTCATGTTCAAAGTTAGTAAAATTATCCTTTTAAGAACTCTAGCACAAGTAGGACTCTTTGTCATTTATCATGAGAAGAATTTAAAATTCAAACTTAAAAAAAAGATGGTAGATTCTAGCTCAAGAGATAAGTTAAGGTCCTGATCTTTATCTTTTTCTTCACTGATTTAAAATCATAAAAATATTCAAACAAAAGATTAATCTCTTATCTTTCCAACCGTATAAGATTTTCATTGTAGAAAGATCGGGATCATCATGTCACATTCGTTTATGTTCGACTGTGCAAATCCGCCAAGTACCATGCTTAATTTGAAATTCAAATTTCGAATTGAGCTTCATATTTCAAATTTCAAAATTCATAAGATGGCTAATGGAGACTTGGAGGCAGCTGGTGACATAGAGTTTTAGACCATTTTGAACTCCTTTTCAAGTTACTTATTTTTGTAACCTGAAAACACATTAAAAATAAAATAAATATCTGAATTAACATTTATGAAATAATTACATAAAGCATCATATTTAATCTCTTCATCTCACAAATGTCATTATTTAAATAATGAATAAAATGTGTTTTTACGCACTTATCACAACTCCTAACCAGCTTATTGCTAGTCCCATAGCAATCCAAGCGTAGACAAAAAGAACTAACCATCTAACAATTTGTATCAGAGAAGAATAAGAGATTATAGCCTTGAAATTATAAAAACATTTACTCAAATCCATAATCATTCGAAAGAAAATATATCTCTATAGTAATCATACTCAAGTGTTTGTGTGTCATAGCCAATGTTAACGATAATTTATGCTATGCATGTTTCGGACAAGTAAAAGCTCCATAAGCCTCACAAAGAAGATCACTCAACTATTTATTCTCTCAATCTATTTCCAAAGGATACCATTACTTGAGTCAAAGGATCAATGACACTATATGCTTTCCCTTGGGCACAATTCTCCACCTAGTTGTTCGCACCACCCAAAATCAAAAGGTCTTCAATTAAGGTTGTAATGGGGCTAGGGGTAATGGGTAAAAGAAATTATGAAAAGGATGCAACAAAGGTTCTAAAGACTCACGGAGTGAGAGACATCCTCAAAATATTCAAGGAACACTTCTCAGAACTCAAGGCAATTAGCTAAGAACATAAGCCAAGAATCATTGCATTGGGCCGTTGCTTCATCTCAACCGACCTTATAACGTCCAAGAACATGTTTAATCAATAGAATTTTTCTTTACACTTTTTTTTTGAATATTTCCATTTTCTCAAAGAAAACTTACAAGAATAACTTTTCATCTTATGCTTTTTTTTACTTTTTTTTTCCTTTTTCATTCTTCTTCCTCTTCACCTTTTTTTTACAACCCCAAGTGTTTGTTGAATGCACCTTGTATATAATGTTATCTCCACTTCATATTTAGGTTAATGGTGAGGATCTACACTATGAGTAAGAGGTAAAGAGATGGGGTTCACAAAGAAAAGGCTTAATGAAAGTTCAAAGTGGCTCACTAAGGGGGATGTTCTCGTGAGAACATAAATGGGGGACTGGCTGATTTGGCGATGGTGGTAAATCCTAATGCCTTTATCATTTTTTGGAAGAGGTACTCGATCAACCATTTGCTTCAAAATACCTTTGGAAAAGTTCTAGTAATTAATCCTCATGCTGCATGTCAACTCAAGTAATAGTCAAAGTAAGAATAAGAAAGAATGGGATCATAAGATTACACCTCTCAAAAGCAATTCAATGGCTCCAATATGTCTCACAATGGTAATAAAAATGGTATAAGAATTTTACTCATCCTAACATGCGTGCTTTTATACCAAAAAACATGGCTACTGTGCATAATGACGATTTAAGCATAATTATGATAAAAACATATTAACCAAGGAATAATATCAAGATCTAAATCCATGTTCAAAATCAATCAAGCCATAACATTATAGATCAGTTCTCATCATGGTTGTTAGAAAGTATCCTAAGACACATAAAAATAAAACTTAACTCAAACTAATCAAAATAAAGCAACTAATAATATTTTTTTGTTTAAAAATAATAAAAGAAACAAATGCAAAGAAGTCTGAAATCCTTCCCCCCACTTAATTTTAACAGTGTTCCCCAATGTAACATTAGTTCATCCCATGAGAAGAATAAATGAAGCAAAGAATTAAAAAGAGAAGAAAAGGGAAGGGAAGAGAAAATCTGAGTATGGCGTGCCTCCATCCTTTGGGTTGCCTCCCAATTAACACTTGGTTTAGTGTCCTCAGCCTGACTTGTAACCGCATTTATCCGTCAAGAGATTCAGGTTCATGGAGAGGTATATTCTCCACATCTTGCGTTACAAAGGACTCATAGTAAGGCTTGAGTCGAAGTCCGTTCACTTCGAACTCCTTGTTCGTCTTCAAGCTCCTAATTTACATTGCACCTGGGGAAAAACATTAGTAACAATAAAATGACCAACCCATCGAGAACGTAACTTACCAGGAAATAAATTAGGTGTTAATGAAATAGAAGAACTTTTTGTCCAATAAATGTTTCTTGAAATCATTTTGTCATGGAAAACCTTAATTTTCTCCTTGTAGATGCGTGAGTTCTCATACGCATCATTTCTGATTTCCTCAAGCTCATTTAGTTGGAGCTTCCTTTGTTCACCTGTAGCTTCCATTTCCATGTTACATTGCTTCACCGCCCAAACTGCTTTGTGCTCCAATTCAACCGGAAGGTGACATGGCTTACCATACACAAGGTGAAAGGGTGACATCCCGATTGGTGTTTTGAATGTTGTTCTATATGCCCAAAGTGCATCATCAAGGCGCAAGATCCAATTTTTCCTATTGGGATTCACCATTTTCTCTAAAATGGACATGACCTATCGGTTTGATACTTCCACTTGCCCACTAGTTTGTGGGTGGTATGGTGTGGAGACCTTATGTGTAATATTATATTTGCTCAGCAAAGCTTCGAATGAACAATTGCAAAAATGGCTACCTCCATCGCTAATTATGGCTCTTGGTGTTCCAAACCTTGCAAAAATGTCAGTCTTCACAAAATCTACAACCGCTTTATAATCATTAGTACAAGTAGCTTTTGCTTCCACCCATTTTGACACATAATCAAAAACAAGAAGTATGTAAAGATTACCATAAGAAGAGGGAAAAGGTCCCATGAAATCAATGCCCCAAACATCAACGATTTCAACAATGAGTATAGGTGTTTGTGGCATTTGATTTCGTGCACCTAGGTTACCTGTTCTTTGACAACAATCGCACGGCTTACAAAAAATGTAAGCGTCCTTGAACAATGCAGGCCAATAAAATCCACACTCAAGTACCTTCAGAGCGGTCCTTTTTGCTCGAAATTTCCAACCACATACATAAGAATGACAGAAAGTTAATATAGATGGGAATTCAGAATTAGATACACATCTTCTTATCATTTGATCGGTACAATACTTTCACAAATATGGATCATCCCACACATATTACTTTGCTATCTTCTTTCGTTTATCCTTTTGAGCACGAGTCAAGTAATCGGCCATCTTCTTGGTGACCAAATAGTTCACAATGTCAGCATACCAAGGGGTCAAAAATTCCAAAGAGAATAGTTGCTCGTCGGGAAAATTTTCACGCAAAGAAATAGTTTCCTCATTATGAATGAGGCGACTAAGATGATCAGCAACTACGTTATCACTTCCCTTCTTATTCTTGATGTCCAAATCAAATTCTTGCAAGAGAAGTATCCACCTTATAAGTCTTGGTTTAGCATCTTTCTTAGTGAGCAAGTACCTAAGAGCTGCATGATCAGAAAATACAATTACTTTGCAAAAATATTCACCAATAGCTTTTTCTCAGTTGTGGAGTAGTTAAGTTGTGCATCATTCAAGGTTCTTGATGCATAATAGATAACATGAGAAAGCTTGCGAACTCGCTGCCCTAAAACAGCCCCCACGACATAATCACTTGTATCACACATTAACTCAAATGGGAGGTTCCAATTAGGTGGTTGAATAATGGAAGATGTGGTCAAAAGTTCTTTAAGCTTTTTGAATGCCTCCTTGCACTCTTCATTGAATTCAAACATCACTTCTTTTTGTAACAATCTACACAAGAGCCTTGCAATCTTTGAAAAATCCATGATGAATCTTCGATAGAACCTGCATGTCTAAGAAAAGAATGAACCTCCCTCACACTTGTGGGAGGTGGTGATGAACGTACAAGATCTTTTTTAGATTTATCTACTTCTATACTTATAAGATATGATATGGCCTAAAACTACACCTTGTTCTACCATGAGATGACATTTTTCCCAATTAAGTACAATATTAGTTTCCATGCAGCGTTTAAGAACAAGGGTGAGATTATCTAAGCATTTGTCAAAAGAATCGCCATAAACACTAAAATCATCCATAAAAACTTCTATGATTCTTTCAACATAATCTGAAAATATGCTCATCATACATCATTGAAAAGTACTAGGAGCATTGCAAAGTCCAAATGGCATGGGTCGATAGGTAAACATTCCAAAGGGACATGTAAATGTTGTCTTCTCTTGATCCTCTGGTGCAATTACGATCTAATTGTAACCTGAATCGTGATCAAGAAAAAAGTAATGAGTATGACCAGCCAATCTTTCTAACATGTGATCAATGAAAATAAAGGAAAATGATCTTTGTGAGTAATATAGTTAAGTTTTCGATAGTCAATGCGAACTCGCCACCCGTTTTTGACACGAGTTGGTACTAGCTCATTCTCCTCATTCTTAACCACGGTGATACCATATATTTTTGGTACTACTTAGACCGGGCTCACCCATTTGCTGTCGGAAATTGAGTAAATCACACCAACATCTAACAACTTTATGATCTCTTTCTTTACAACCTACATCATAGGAGGATTCAGTCGGTGTTGAGCTTCCCTAGTTGGCTTTGCTTCATCCTCAAGTAGAATTCGGTGCATGTGTATGGATGGACTAATCCCTTTTTATGTCGGCTATTGTCCAACCAATTACTGTTTTGTGATCCATTAAAACACGAACTAACTTCTACTCTTGTAATGTCATGAGGCTCCTTGCAATTATTACCGGCAGCGTGTCTTTCTCTCCTAACGTAACATATTTCAGATGCTCAGGAAGAGGTTTAATCTCCAAAGTAGGGGCCTGCACAATAGAAGGTATAAGTTTCTCGTTAGATAAAGGCAATGAAATAAAATAAGCATTGTACATATTTGGAGCTTTTGTCAATGTCATCACAAATTTACACGTCCCTTCTTGGCTTTTTTGAATCTTTTAACTCGAGGCTTTTTCCATTAGCGATTTCCAGTGCATCATCACTTGTTAACTCAAAAAGTTATTGTGCTAAAGAGTCAAGTATATCAACTGAAAAACATGAATGTCAATCATTTGGGTACCTCATTGCTTCAAAGATATTGAAACGTATAACCTCGCCATCGAACTCCATGGTTAGAGTTCCATCATAGACATCTATCTTGGTTCGGGCTATTTTCATGAATGAACTCCCTAAGAGTAATGGTGTTGACATAGGTGAAGAGTCTTCTTCCATTTTAAGAACATTGAAATCAACGGGAAAAACTAACTCTTCAACCTGCACTAAAACGTCCTCTAAAAACCTTTTGGATAGACATAAGAATGATCAGCGAGTTGAATACCTACACCGGTTTCCTTAAGTGAACCAAGATTCAAAGAAACATAAATAGAGTAAGGCATGACATTGATTGATGCTCCTAAATCTAACATAGCTTTATCAAGCTTCGTATTACTGATTGTACATGGTATGGTGAAGCTTCCAGGATCTTTACATTTTGGGGGATTCTTTCTTTGCAAAACAGCGGATACATTCTCCCCTACACTTACCGTTTGATCACCTTTTAGCTTGTATTTAGTGGTACACAACTCTTTGAGGAACTTAGCATACTGTGGTACTTGCTTAATTGCTTCCAAAATAGGTATATTCACTTGTACTTTCCGAAAGGTTTCTAAAATCTCTTTTTCATGTTCCTCCTTTTTAGACTTTGCAAATCTGCTAGGAAAAGGTGGAGAAGAAACATTAGTAGAAATCAGAACTTTAGAAGTTACCTTAGGTGTCGAAGTAATCTCTATGGGAGTAATAGCTTCATCTTTCTCAAGGGTCAAATCCCTTTTCTGTTTTTGCTCATCTACAAACGCTCCTTCTATGTTTGGTGTTTTTGATACTTCATCGAGTTGTTTCCCACATCTCAAAGTCATAGAACTAGCACTTTCCCTTGGATTGATCACGGTTTGGGATGGAAGTTTTCTCGATCCTTGTGCTTCAAATCTGCCCACAGTAGTAGCTAATTGGCCCATTTGTGTCTCTAAGTTCTAGATAGTGATCTTTGTCTCCTGTTGAAATTACAAAGAGTTAGAAGCCAAAGACTTAACTATTTCCTCAAGAGACATACCTTGGTCTTGAGGCATGGCTTGTGGTCGTGGTTGATATGGTTGTTGAAGCCTTGACTGGTTGAAAATAGGTGGATGATTGAAGTTAGCATTTGGGGCAACTTGTCTATTTTCTAAGTGGCTGAAGTTAGGATGGTCCCTCCATCCAACATTGTAAGTGTTGAATAAAGGATCATACTTTTGTCTTTGTGACGCATGTTGCCCTTGAAATCCACCTATAGCATTGGCTTGCTCCCAATTATCCTCTTGCAAAGATGGACACATATAAGTTGGATGACCAACCATAGAGCATACTCCACATACCTTTGCTTGTTGAGTTGCACCCACGACCATTTGTTTAACTAGGGTGGTAAGATTATCTAGTTTTCGCTGAATGTTAGTTGTAATACCAACCTCATTCACCTTAATTGGTGGCAATTCTGATCGGGTGCTAAATTGTTGTGAATTAGCCACCATGTTAGCTATCAAAGTCCTTGTTTCCATAGGTGTCTTATCCACTAAAGCTCATCCACTTGCTGCATCTATCATGCTCCTTTACATCAGCATGAATTCTTCTTCTATTTATTTTTTAGTTTTAATTGGATGGTTTGAAGACTCACTTGGTGATGAGCTAGATGAATGGGAAGTATGTAATGCTTGATTGACTTTAATAGGTGGAATAAAAATTGGGTGTTAATATGATGGTGAAAATGGAACAAGCGTGGACTCCTTGTTGGCTCTAAGGATAGATGATGTGTATTCCAAAATCTTTTTGAGTCGCTGATTTTCTTCTTCTTCACTATACTTGGACATTCATGCAAAAATACTATAAAGAAATTAAAATAAAAATCAATCAGGATGAATAAAAAAATAAAACAAAATAAAATAACATGTTAGTAAATAGGCAAAACAATCCCCGGCAATACGACGCCAAAATTTGGCACGCACAAAAGCGTACCAACTTAAATCCTTCCAATAAATATGATCGTTATTGAGTATGGTAGCAAGCAAGGGTCATTCCCGCAGGAGATTATTTTTAATTAGGTGTTATTGACATAGGATAAACACTAGACTCTATACTGACAAGAAATTAAAATGTGATTAGAAATCTTACTTAGACTCAACAAAATTGAACGAAAACTTGTAGACACACTAATGTCACTCTAAAAAAGTATGAAAATAATATATGGGGGGAGGGGGTGAAGATTGTTTGATATGTAAGCAAAGATAAAGAAACAAAATTGGAAACTGAAATTAATAAAATACAGATTTAAAGAGTTAAGAACTTGATAAGAAATATGGTTGATGATTCATTCTCTACCTCTAGAAATATTTCAATAGTCAATAAACAGAATAACTTTCTCAATCTTTCAAAATAACAACCCTAAAACAATTACAAGTTTGATTATCTTAATCTTTCCTTGCCTTGTCGTTAAGTAAAACAAGTTCTTTACTTATACTCTTTCTACTAAACAACCTAGAAAAAGTTCTCTAAATTCAGTTTAATGAAAGCAATTAATCAAGAAAGATATGGGTTGAATCAAAAAACAAACACACAAGTTCCGTTTATAAAACTTGAGTTATATTCCTTATGTAATCAAACGAAAATATCCCATGATCATTGAAAACTATTTGCTACTTTTGTTTAGAAAGCCTTGACAATTATAGATCAAAATTCTAAACTAGCAATAAAATCACTAACATGCTCACCTAGTTGCGCGCCCAAGTAAACAAGAAAGAGTCTATAGATAATGAAATCAAAGAAATATAAACATAATTGAAAAAGAGATGAAAGAAAATTTCTGAAATTTATTAACTAATAACCATTTCTAGGGCTTTGAAATCATCCTTAACCAAAGAAATTAATTAGCTACACATGGAGATACTAAAGAACATACTTCTAAACTAGAAAATAACTAAAAATCCTCCTCCTTTTTGTTTGGGCGTGCCCCC